>JARQTI010000454.1:3220552-3279784 GCA_030142655.1 Trachelus tabidus | reverse complement strand
CTCTCTCTCTCTCTCTCTCTCTCTCTCTCTCTCTCTCTCTCTCTCTCTCTCTCTCTCTCTCTCTCTCTCTCGCTCACGGCAAACATAGAAAATACGAAAAATCCAGAAGACCTCCCTCTCCCAAGGTTCCCTTCACCCAAAAAGTAATATCGTAATATACAATTCCTGACGATATTTCTTGTCCTTCAAAGATTTGCCAATGAATAGCAAAACAAAATTGTTACTTCTTATAATCTCAGCCACTGTACCACTACCGACCGACATAAGATCGAACCGATCGGCACTTGACTTACAGCAGTCAAAGTTTCATAATAGTCTCAAGAATCCTATAATACGTCACATTGGACGCAGTAAATACGTCCAAACGAAACTATATAATGGGGCAGACACACCTCTCAACTTATCTATAATAAATATGTACACTGATTTCAGGGTTTACCGTTCGATTCTATGTTATTCTTCTCTATAGACACAACGTCGATGAAGCTACTGTTTATCGTACAAACACATACAACGTGCAATAAGAAAGACACCGCGTGGTAATTTTCGTCGAGTGGCCGACGTTAGCCGCGTGAAACCAGGACGATTAACTGACAAATTTGACGATATACATATATACCCGCAAACAAAAAAAAATATACATATAGATATACTAGTTAGGACAGAACGAAGGTCGCTCCGACTGGACAGAAGGAATTGCCTTCGCGTCATTTTATTTACGTCCGAACGCCTTAATGGCCATGTCTGTCCACTTTGAATATTCCAGCGTGCCGTGAGCGCGATAACTTCTTCTTCTTTTTTTTAAATATCTTTATTTTACTCTCTCTCGCTATCCTTCTTTCTCCGTCTTCCCCCGATCAGCCCATGACTCGCACACGTTCACTCTCGTCCCTTCCATTCCCAACGACGCGGGATCGCCTCCGCCCTGTACGTTTCTCTCCGTTTACTTTTTCCCTTCTTTTTCCCTCGCGTTGCTTCCTTTTTTTCCTTCTTCTCGCCATTACTTCTTCTCAAAACCCCAATCGACCTTAAACCGGTACGGCCGGTCTCCATAGCGAAGAATTATCGCCGGTGCAATTATCCAAATAAATATTTCGATACAATCTACGTCGTATCGACTCACCGCGTCACGTCCTGTCCACGACTGCTGGTCGCAACGTGTGCATATTGGGTACGTCTGACAGTCAGGAGTTGCCGACGCGCTCACCATAAAATCTCACAGAACCGGAGAATTCGTTCTAGAGAAAATTACAGGATATATATATAGCTGTGAATTACGTAGAAACAACCGAGTGTGCATGTCATAATTCTAATGAGATTCATCGAGTATAAAATATCTGGGTTTATTCTGACTTCCTTGTTCCCCCACCTCGCTCGCTCGATATCCCTCCTTCCCCCCCCCCTCCACCCCCTGCCAACCCACAGTGCACTTCTTGAACGCGTATAATTATTAAGAGACAAATAACGGTGAGCCAGTAGGTCAACGGGTTTCTCGTGCCCAGATGGCAGAGTGAAGTTGGCTGAAATCCTGTGGATTTTAATCGCGTAATTCTCATGCTTACCGACGTAGCCGAAAATTGCCATGTGCGTGGAAGCTATCCGAGTGGCATGGAAGAAGGAACGAGTACGAGAGAGAGAGAGATAGAGAGAAGGAAAAAATAGAGAGAGAGAGAGAATGAGAGAACGAGCCGCGCATGCGCAAAGGAAACGTTAACGGCACCGATTCTTAGCGGCATGTTCCTTACTCTAAACGCCTTATTAGTCCGAGTCCTTTCACACGGGAGTCCCGTTACTTTTATGACGAGGAATCGCGCGCGTCCTCCGATGCCTTATGAGTTTTCAATGGCCGAGTCTCTGTAGTCTGTGTTGATAGACGAAACAAAATTGTAGCACTCCCCGGTGCGTCGAAGCGTCATAGAAGTACGTTGCGAACTGCGAACCGACCGAAGTGAGTCGATAGTCGCATAAGAAGACAGAGACGTTATTATTCGATCGTCCTCCATTGCCCTTTTCAACCACCAGATTAATCCTCGTGGCGCTGTTTTAATCCTACGATATAAAAAGTCACTGTAGCCATAAGGAATATCGCTCTCCCTTTGTGTGTGTGTGTGTGTAGACAGCCATGACGAAATTGGAAATTACCCTAAGCTTGCCTCTCGAGTTCCCAAGCGCACGTGTAACACGTGTCGCGTCCTCACTGAAAATTCTTTCGAATACTCCACTACGCCGTGGTAGGACGCCAGGAGCGTTTACCCTTAAGATTGTTCTCACAGTTCGTTCTGGCGATACGAGTATTTCAAGAATTCTCGATATTCCCTAGCAAATTCAGGATATCGATCTTATATCGTTATCTGCATCTGGCACGGTAAGACCGCACGCGATCCTACGCGTGTGCATTAAATATTTGTGCATCAGCCTTTAGAATACACACCCGCGCCATTACTTCACTCGTACCAACGCCAAAGAAACGAAAGCCTACGTCGCTCTCTAGGCACCGGAGTAGACACCGAGAGACACTGGAGACACTCCCGGTGTACGGCAGGAGTCAAGAAGCGTGTCTCTCTGCGGGAGCAAAGTGGCCCAAGTGCAGATATCGGAGGGTCTGATGAGGCCATATGCTTTTGAAGTCTCGACAGAGCCCACGAGGAATTTTCAGTGTCCGATAAGTATCGTCAAAAAATAATCTATAGATAGGACGAACAGATCGGTAAGGAATGAATACTTTTTTGGACACTAACACACACACACAGGCTCAAGAATACTCCGGGACAGATCGGTGTACGATTAACCCGACTAACAAAGCAAACAAAAAAATATATTCAACAAGCGGCATAATACCTCTAACATCTACACGTGCTATGTAAGCCGTACGAAGTCTATAAGACCGAGAGATTACACGGCTGGCGTACGCACTGTGCAAACCGAAATACCAGACAAGGTCAAAGTTCCTGGGAGACGGGTTCATCCAGTATCTACTTATGAAATCCTCATAGTGATACTCGGTGAATAGTTGAATATATATATTTATAAAAAATCGTCCATTGTAAATAAAGCGTACGATACGGGTATATCCCAGGCAAGTACATAAGAGCTCGTTGCCATTTTTGGGTAGGTATCAGCACGCGCGAAAGTAAACAAGCCGTGTCTTTGTTCGAGCGCGAATGAGACAGCGAGAGAGACAGAGTGCTCGGACGAAAGGGACGTGAGACAGACACACGCACACAGAGCTGTACGCCGGCAACATGGAAATTATTGTGGTTTCGGAGCAGTCATCTTCTCGTGAGGATGGGGGTCCATGTGAAACGCGAGTCTCACTGGCTCACCAGGCTGAGCCGGAGTGGAGGAGCAGAGATGAGAGAGGATTCCTTTCACCTCCCACCACGAAAACATAATGCCGTGGATGGAACGAAGCCGCAGCACGAGCTCCGGTCGTGGATGCCGCGGGTCAGCCCGGTCATCGGCCTCCACGAGCCCTTCAAGGGCCATGCCAAGACACTCCGATCTTACCTACATCTCCAACGCGCAACGTACGATTCAGCGTAGGTATTTGTCCGATTTTCCGTAGCTTCCCTGAGAAACCGTCGCGTTGCCATGGTCCAGCAAAGCTTCTGTATCTCGTGGCACGAAACAAAAAAAAAAAGAAAAGAGTCCCTGTACCATCCCCGTACCGTAAGCCGAAGAATACATACGCAAGAGTACGAAGTCTCCGCGCATGCGCGTCAGGTAACAGCCGCCAACGGTCGTATTCAAAAGCGAAGCACCGGAAAAACAAAAAAGTCTGAATTGACAAAAGACAGCAGCGAGCCGCGTGTCGGGCATAAATATTCATTCCCGGTCGTTCCTGGATTATCCATTGGTGTGTGGCGCGCGAGTAAAGAAGTCGCGCGCGTGGGCATTTCCTTATTTAGAAGCGGAGAAATCTCAGTACGTTTCACCATTCGTACCGCGCAGCGAGGACCGGCCGTGTGGAAGCGTCGTCGCAATGGCGGGAGATTCGAAAGGATCCGTAGCATCGCGTACGTCCCGCGCCAGTAGGTAGCCGACGCGGGGTATCGGCTTATCTGAAAACGCTCGCTTGAAAACGTCGTATGGTTATCGCGTGGGCTCGCGTGAACTCCCGGTAATTCGGGTCACGAGTAAGTGCGATCTTAACCACGAGCAATCACTGTCCACCGTCCTACGACGAGAGATAACATCCGACAAGCAGAGCCAGACCGTTTGTGCAAGCACCGATTTTACATGTCGCTACCGTCGACACTCGCAGCCGCGTTCGGCAACGATCGGTCAATGACGTCGATCAAAAAAATCCACGGCAGCCGATACGTGCCCGGAAACCGAACGTCGACTACCGGGAACATCCTTGGGGTCCTTAGCTGCGCATCCAGTCCCTTACGAAGAAACGGATGCAGGCCGTAGGTGCACTGGGTGAGGAGCAACCGGTTTCTCAAGATTTTTAACCGGACGGAGCTCCCCCGCTCGTTTCTCGAAAATCTACAACTAGGAACACCACAGCCTTTTAACGCTTCGCGTATTACACGTACCACTTGTGCAGCGGTCTTACTTGCATAATGCACTTGCGAGTGGACAATGGATACACGCATATACGTAACGCACTGTTATAACTCCTCAAGCCCCCCCTCCCCCTTCACCCCCCTCCCCCTCCCCATCCCCCTTGAATAACTAAACGAAATTTTCCAGAAACCGACTACCACTTCCGACAACTCTAAGTAGCCGCGTACCCACAGAGAGTATCCGGGCAAGGTCTACCCGTTTACGGTTACCAATAGCTTTCGTACTTTCATCGCGAACTCCAGCCACGCCAGCCCCGTTGCGACTCTTCCTATGTACAGCCCGCGTGCACCGTACCATTGCCTGTTGCATGTGCAACCCAGCGATCCGTGATCGGCGTGTAAATATATTATACACTTATACGATTCCCTGTCCATACGTAATAATCGGTACTCGGCACATTGGCCGCTCGTGTACGACGAGACACCGATAGATTAACGAAGATCAATTGTAGCCCGAAGAAGCAGAATTTTTATTCTCTCGGCACGCATTAATCCATTAACGCCGACGGGGCAGAATGGTCGATCCGGTTGGACGAGCCTATAAACTGGGAGTAAAATAATCGTACGTGATGCGAGACTCTCCTTCGCGATAAATTACTTACACACATATATATATATACATATATATGTTGTTTTAGCGAGAAGAAAAAACAGCACCTTTAATCGTCGTCCCTTGGTAGAGACGATGTACAAGTTAAGAAATAACGAAACGTCTGCGCTAATGGCGCTTCTCTGTTTCTTCTTCATTCTCTTCGGCGTCAACGTTAAGGTTACCGCAGGAGAGTCAGAGGATCCAACAAACGATCATCCGGATTCCCTGGTGTATCGTAGAGACAGTCCCCGTGTACGTAGACTCGTCGTCTGCTCGATGTAGATAGTCAAGGGCCTGCTAGAGGAGTCAAGATACTGAAACACTACACCCGATGATCCAGAAGTCGCGTGGATCCTTCTAGGGCGACGGAGTGGTTGTGTAGTGAGAGTAACGTTTTTAGCTTGTCTCTCGGGAGCGGCCCGGAGACCGTGATAAAAACATAAGAAATACGTAAACCCGTGGTAATACAAATAATAAAAAGGACGTAGCAGGACTCGAGGATAAATAAAACGTAATCGTCGACCGCCCCGAAGGATCAGCCCCACCAAGTAATCGTGCGATCCTCTCGGCGAAGCGAAAGAGAGCCGAGATCGGCAAAACCTGTCGCAAGATGGCGGATGTATGCTGGATGCCTCGGGAGAATGGATACTGGGATAGAATCGAGTCATGAGAACCGGCCTTTACTGTGACTGGAGTACGTATGTACGACTACTGAACTCTATGCTGGTGTACGGCGGGCAGATACTAGTGCCGGTACCGATATCTTCTACTTTTACTTCTTCTAGACACCCAATATACGTTTTTCCCTTCTTCTTCCTCCTACTGCGACCATTCATTACTCTTATTCCAACCGAGAAATAGTTATTGTCGTCAACCACACTAGCTCCCTGGCGCCTAACCACTAATCGTAAAGCCTATCGGCAGGGCAGGGACTGGGTGTGCTGCTCGCACTTGGCTGCCACTTGGTAGTAACCTGCAATCCGAGTGAGCAAAGGCGCTCGGAGCGGCTTCACCGTTCACGAGAAGGAATGCGGCCGCTTTGGAGAGCCGCGAGAGGATGAGAGGGACAGAGGGGAAGGAAGGGGGGAGAGAGAGAGGGGGGGGGGGGACTGGACTTGGCTAGCGATGGCTTCGAGCTGACACTGTGCTTGTTCATTTCACTCCTGATGATAACCATCCCTTGACTGCCAACAGATAACATTGAAACGGATATTTGAATCCATATAAACATATTCACGAGCAAACAACGATAAAAGGATAGAAGAGATGATATTTACTTTGGGGGATGGAGAGGGGGGGGGGGAATTTCTTCTGATTCATGCAGTTGCGAGAACAATGCACATTTAAAGAGTCCGATGCTGCTGGTATACCGGAGGAATAAAAAGAAGGGAGAAAAGAGACTATTGATTATTGGCTGTAAGAAACGCTGATTGTACTACTCGTTATCGTTATACTGCGCACAAGATGTTGTGGGCTTGCTGACCGATTAGCTGGCTCGCCAGGACATTTTTCCAGGCGGTAAAATCACGAGAGGGAGAAGGACAGCACGTGCGGGTCTCGTTTGCCGTGATAGCCGAGCCAGCTGTGCGCGAGAGAAACTGCGGGACACTCGTCAAGGATTTTTCGGTAGACCGTGTGTGTGTGTGAGAGAGAGAGAGAGAGAGACTTTTTCTTTCGTTACAATTATTATAATAGATAGGAGAGTACACGTCTGCAAGAAGTCGCGTGCCAGTCTCACCCGTATGGAATCCTTTCTCATTGTTGATATCACGCGAGTTCCCATGATATAATAACGAGTATGGACCACGTGTTCCGGACGGTGTGCGGTTGTTAGTTTTCTGCAGCGAGTAATCTAATATCTGGCATCGAGACGTTACCGTCCAAGAAGTCAGCCAAGCGTGTACAGTGTATCGCGCTAATAAAGCGAGCACGTGGCACGGCTTTCGAGAACTTTGAAAAGAGAAACACATCAGTCTGCAGCGTGGATAGACTACGTGAGTAGCTTTCAGAGAATCGTGAACGAGTCCAATGCGCTACTCGGGCGAGATACGGAACTGGCTTGAGTGGGTGAAAAAAAAAAAAATAATAGGTGAGAATATAACAAAAAAAAATTTTACTACGCAAACGAGAGAGCTTTCCCTTCGCTTTCGAAAGCAACGTTATTTCCAGAGTCAAGCGAGCGATCGTTACGTTTGGCTCCGCTGCACCTTCGGTGATAACACAGTTGACAGCGTCGATAGTCTTTCAGGAATTTTCATAACAATGCTAAAACCGAGAATACCGATTGCGCAATGCTTTTCGTGTAGTTGGTATTCCGTAAAGGCGATTGCCATTTTCGAATGAGTGACGTAACCCCGACGCAGTGTAAACACGCGGACTTCATTACGGTCTACCAGGCCGGTTCACTTTGATAGGATTTGGATTGTGATCTAGGGGAACGTGGTTCGTACGCGTTCGGATAATAAATTCTCGTCGTTTGAATCCAGTAAGAAGATGTCGATAGGTTTTGTGCTTTTTTTTTCCAAGTATCTCAATAAAGTTACGAAGCGACGATTAAATTACAGCTTTGGTCGTATTGAGTTTTCCCTGATATTCCTAAAGGTCGTTAATAAATATATGAACCTGTTTACGTCTCCTGGATACAAGTGATTCCTTGAGGATATGGAAAATTCAACCATAAATAATCACAATCGGCGTAACGTCGTCTCCTTGTAAACAAAATGCACGTGTCTCACGTCCCGCAATATTCCCATTGAAATATCACGATATTCTCATTTGGTCGTTCATTTGACAATATTCACTGCTCACTGTATATAGTCCTCTGTCCATCATCTTCCACACGCGTTATGTACATGAGAAGGCACAGGCACGCGCGCACTCGCGGATCCGCATGCTTCAGTTTCCAATTCAGGTCGTCGGAACGAGATCGAATGCAGAACCGGATAGAGAAGTACAGTTGAGACGAATAGAGGGAGGAGAAGGAATAAGTCGTAGAAAAAGAAGAGCAACGGGTAGACCAGAGTGGATGATATCTGTTTGTAGAAGGATAGTCATGGCAGTTCATGAGCATTAAATAATTCCGTATTCCAATGGTGTTTACATCGTTGTCGACGGCTCAAGAGAGACAACAAGTATAATACAGTACGTAAAAGAGAAGATAAGATACACGAGAGTCACATAGAACGCGGCTAAAATTGGTAACATGGCGCGGTCATCAGCTGGACATGGCGGGGACTCTTATTAGTGGATTAAAATTAGTTGGATTAATATGCTTACCTTCGTCTAGTAGGCGCTCTACGTGTATGAAGACATTAGGGAAAGCAGCTAGCTGCTTCCTGTCTTTTAGTAACTGTGACAGATAGTCCGCTATACTTTGCGTCGTCGTGTTAGTATTATCACACATTGCAACTACTCAATTATATCTCTTTCACGAGCGCGAATATTAAATGTTTTCCACGAGTGACGAGGAGTAGCCGAGAGATATCTGATTCTTGCCGCTGCTGCTGCTGCTGCCGTATATTTGCTGTTACTGTCGCCGTCGCGATTCAGAGTTCTGGCTACGACGTTATACCGTGTGTCCCGTGGGTGTCTGTCACTGCCGCGTCACCGTACGTGCTCGTGCAAATTAATCGGCTGGCGTTAAGATCGACAGGGTGAGTCGGGTGAGAAACTTGCGAGCGTACGCCGTTGTTATTACGAGTCAATAGAGAATGGTGTAATCGTCTAATAACGTAGGAGAGAGCGATCTCTCTCTCTCTCTCGCGCTCTACTCGGTTAAGGTTACAGGTTTTGCGGATTTATCTCGGGGTATGTAAGTACGCGCGCTACGGGACTCTCGGCTCTACTGGGCAGCTCTGCATGTGCCGCGCTGAGCCACCCGAGAACTTCTCCTCGTTCGCGCATGCGCCGATGATCCTTCCCAATCGGGCGCATGCGCCAACGACAAACGCACCTCTCTGTCTTCCACCATGCTTTCCGCCCACTACCATATACGGCCCCGCATACGCGCGAGAACCGAGACACGCACCATACCATGCTGCGAAGGTTGGATGTGTTTCTTCTGCAATGACTACGCCTGCTTCTTGGCTTCGCTCTCTCTAGTCGAGTGTACCGCGGCTATACCTACCCTCTGCTCCTCCTCGTTCCTTACCCATCGTCTGCTAGGACAGCACACCCCACCCATTGCTACGACGCGCGACGCGCGCTCGCCTCCACGCCAATCCTCATTCTACTCGTTCTCTGCCTCCTTCTCTTTACTCCTCTGGTCCACGTACTGTCCTTCTTGGTACACTTCTCTTTTATTCTATACCCGTATACACACGCTACTCTTACGATATATTTTACTCTTCTCTCTTACCTGTTTCATACATTCACTGTACAAACTGTAGTCTCTGTCACTGCTTAAACACACCTACGAGATCCGAGAACGGTCGCTTGGCTAAGAAAAGTGTAATTAACTCCTGGTAGTCCTGAAGCTGATTAAAAAGAAGTACTGCCTAATCGAGCATGCTTGATCAAGTGCTATTTTCTTCTTAATAGCTTCTGCGTGTTGTCAATAGATTGTGGGTATCTAAACAATTTACATGATCAACCTGAAAGACAGAGATTTACTCCATTACCATTGTTGATGATGTCATAACAGTCTTTGTCTATTAACTCATGTTATATATATATATATACATTCAGTTTTTATATGAATTCCTCATAGATTATACATTACAATCTCAGCCTTCATACTCATCATATCAAGCAATATTCGAATTTGAAACTGGAACGAGGTGCACCCGAAGAATAAACCCTCGGTAATAAAAATCTTCTTGGATATTGCCACAGTTCATTTCTGTATGCATTGCTCAGTTACGCCCAAAGCTCTTACTATGGTGCTGTACATCATGCTCTGGAATGCATAATTAATATATCCACCTACTTTGTTTCAATCTCTCAGTTCGTATCGCATCTCGTAAATTCAAGAAGCGAGAAGACGGAGTTTCGGCGAAGATAATTATTTTGACGAAGAATAATAATTGAATAAATATATATCTCTTTTGAGTTGACCTTGGATCGTGCTCAATGTTAATTTCCAATGTAACCGATGAAAAGCTTTCAAGTTTTTCAGTCTAATAAAAATGGCGGAGAGTGGTTACAGGGGTTACAGCAAGTTGACTGCTGGCATAACCTGAAGAACCCACGGATCAAGCGTCCCACGACTAACCTAGATTTGATATTCAAAAGGTAAGAGAACGTATAAAGCAACAAAAAATTACACGTAGGCGATTTTTCGTTGGTCAATCATCCTCTAGTCTCGTCTACCCATCGTATAAAGAAACTCTTTCTATATAAATGGCATTTGAACGTGAAAAATGAAGTCTTTAAAACCGTTACCAACACTTATGAGAACCATGAAATCGTTGCATCAGACAAGTTCATTAGGCGCCATTAGGATTTTTCTATCTCTATATGTATTACGCTTATTACAAGATATCAGGAAATTCTCATCTCACTCAACAAGAAGCTACTTTGTTACGACTTTGAGATAGTCCGAATTAGAAAATACTTGGATACAAATATAATAATAAAGTGCAACGCGTGTTTGACCTTTTACTTTTTACATACGAAAATTTTCATGCAATGGTGCATACACGCCATATTTAAATGACATTAACATTCTTTCCAACTTTCTTTCAGCATCCTCCTTGTCCTTCGTAAAGCGTGTCCCTTTTGGCCAGCATGACAATGCCGTCATGCCGCCATTTACGAGAGTACGTTTAAAAGGCAAGAACCATGTTTATCATGAGATCATCAGACCGCGATGCTGGTACCGCGCCATCCTGTAAGACGTTATCGTCCTCCTCAAACTCCACAGACCACTATCTTTCACAGAATTCTCTTATTCGTGGAGAATAATTTTTATAGCGAATCGTTCGAAGAGGTCGAGCGACGGTTAAGACGACGATGACGTTTACTCTGGTCCTTAAGTCTAGCCTTAAAGGGAAATCCACAACCGCGACACAGTCGTTGCAGTTGAGTTCAGCTCCTCTAATCAAGATTGCTGGAATTTTCCAATAGATGGCCAAAGACAACGTGAATCGGAATCCGCCATTTAAAATTAATAAAATGACAGTCTCCTTTCATGGTACACTTACGTTTTGTATACCGCCTCCTGATTGAACTAGAAAAAAAATTATCATTCATGTAATTTACCATTCATTGATCAACGCTTGATTCGATTTATTATTGACTTATACCTGCAAGACACATTAATTATTATTATACATTCCAATGCATTCTACAGCCAATATGCAATTCCCTATCAGCTGAGACGAGGATCTTGGAACCGCCTTAGTGTTCTCCCACGGGCGTTACCTTCTACGTTGTCCAGCGCCTACACGTATATTGGTTAATAGTAATGGTGACGTCACGCTTCCTTACATGGCCCGTCGTGGAATCAGGTGGGAGTCAAATGTTATAAATTATTATTTCTTTTCGCAACGACATTCTATTCTGTTCTCCAATCCAAGCAATTTCGAGGTTACAGGTTGTCAAGGTGCCCATAGGGTCCTGACATCTCTTCAATATAATATTTCGGTCTCTACTACCCTCCTTCTAGGCCCTCATCACGCTCGTAGCAGCCTCAATTGTCATTCATCATAATTCTCATCATACATTTAAAGCATCACAACGATTTGAAGAGGAAAAAATAAACTTATTCACCATCCTATGAATTTTCTCATAACATCAAGCTCTCACGAAAACCGGTAATTATTATAATTTCATGACGTTTACCACGATACCTCTATTCAAGTTTAATTACTTACTTAAGAAATGTTGCATTGAATGAAAGTATTAAGGATGCCGCGAGACGTAGCTTCGCAAAAGAAAGATTCATGGTTAAAAGTCAATTTGTCCTTTTGACTATGATAATGTTGCTACAGTAATTATAATAATAACAACAATAATAAAACATGCAACTAGCCAACCCTGATAAATATCTCACGGTCCAGTTAATGAAAATATATAAATACAAATATGCGTCGCAATAGTTTCGCATGTCCACTCAATCCATGACACTTTCGACGGCTTTCGGTTTTTAAGTTTCTCGAAAAGATTATCGCGTGACCCACGCATCTATCGCTCGCTTGTATATCTCCTTTGGGACAGACCTATGTATCTGTTCTACGTTCCTGACCGTCAGGCTGACGCATAGTCAATTAATTTAGCGCTTGTCAAGAGACACGGTGTGACGGTTATGCTCAGGCGTAAACTCACCGTTTCGCGGATCTACGATTTCGCAATATGAATGACATGCATAAGGGGGATGGTTTATAAATAAAGGCTATATTTTTACGCAGCCACCACCGACTCCATTACATGATTCAACAGCACAATATTAGACGCGCGTAAACTTAAACGTACCCTTGCACTATGATAATTCGGTGTTGCCAGGTGACCGGGTTTCGTGCCAGTGCCACGATGGTAACCCAGATAACTCTAGTTACATGTCATCGTATAGGGTTATACAATGAGAAAAATATATACTAATCGTACACAAGTTAACGATAAATAACAATATCGTTACATCCAAGAACTTTATTCTGTTGCGTTCTAGGGCGTTCCTCTGTACAAACGATTGAAGCCTTCTGGACCAGGACATCTTTATTGGCTAAGGAGATGATGAGAATCCGGTATGAAATTATCTTGCGAACTGTCGCTTGTCCTTCCCACGTTTGCCCACCTGGCGGAAGGTCTTGCTTCGCTCGATCTGTCGTCCACCGCTGGAATTGTTCATGCTCTTGAAGTAGCCGTAGCCGCCTCCGCCTAGTCTCTTTCGCGGCCGCGAGTCCTTGCTCACTCCCACTTCTGTGAGATAACCTCGTTAAGGAAGACCAAAGGAAACAAGAGGACACATCGAGGGATCGATGCTCATGAAGATGTCGGCAATTAAATTTGCAAGAAAATCAACGCAGATATCGATAAGATTATCGGTACGTGGTATGTCGATAAATTAGTAAAAAAAAAAATTCTCCAAAAAAAAAAGGATACTGAGGTCAACAGCTGGTGGTACGACGAATCCAAAGGATTTGGCGACCCTCGCCAAATCCAGTGTCTCGATGTCGAAGATCTGTTTCAGATGATGGGAGTCGTAGGCTCTCACGTAAGCCTTGAAAGCTTCCTTCGCCGACATGTTCAAGAAGTAGTTTTTCGAGATCAGCTTCTCCAGCTGAAACAGGCGATGAATCGTGATCCAGTTTTCGAGTTTAGAAAGTCGTCTTATCCGATGAAGGAACTTATGGGATGTCCATGGTGAACGAAGTAAAAGAACGTGAGTACCGGATGGCAATTCCAGGTGTTATCAGAAACAAGATAAGTTGATATCGACGGGTTACGCACTTTTCGCGATAACGAAATAATGCATTCCTTATATTTTTATTCGTATCCATGTCTCTTGATCAATATATCGATACTGGACACCGAATAATTGCCAATCTTACGACATTAATAAATTCCTGAAAAACAGAAGCCATGTCCGAGTTTTCCTCAATCTGTATACCCAGTGTACCCGAAATAACAGTCCCAAGACCATTAGTATTTCCGTATCGAACATAAGAACACAGCAGCGTGCAAAATCCGTCATAGAATTAATGAAGTAAATCAGAATTCACGGTCGTGTCGTCCATGCCGTCGATTCACTGAGACACGAGCGCGTCTCGAATACAAATGGTGCAAAACAGTTATTGCGCAAGTCTCCGGCATCGAGATAGCATTTCTCTTTCCCTATTAAATACGTCTCGCACGAACACGCCATACCTTTTCTTCAGACGGTATCAAATTTCTCATTTTTATTCCCCCTGCGTCCCTCATCGAGCTGTCCATCGGTTACAGTGTCTTACAAAATTTTATGGTTATTCCACAGGGACGCCATCGAAATCTGTTCTTCCGCCGGCTCGTTCACCACGTTCGAAAGGATGTCGCTAATCTAGGCGAGGCATGTAGGTGTGAGCCTTGAAATCCATGCACGTGTAACGAATGCCAGTTCGATCGTATCCAGCATCACATTTAATACGCAGCAGTCCCATGCAGTGAGCACATTTATAGTATAGTCTTTTCAGAAATGCCCGTTACTCTCTCCTACGATCCACAGATTGGAGAAGTATGGAATTTAAAAAAAAAATAGAAATTCGTTCCACGAATCTCCTGGAAGACGTTATGGAACACCCACGTGATGTATCCACCGCCAATTATGGTAATCGAAGCGTCGCGACGTCTATCCGTTATGCGGGTACAGAACAAATACTTGAGTATACATCGGAGCGACGGGTGAGTTTTTCATAACCATACGTTCCCTTGGTAATTCGTACGTTCGTCCTTTCGCCAGCTATGGTAAAAAACATTTCGGCCGGTAGCGAGATCTTTACGCCGGATCCTGGATAAGGGGAGTAACCAGGCACAATCCACCTAAAAAGTCCGCGAGAACCAGGAGAGATTCTGGACTGGATCGGGTCTGTTCGAAAGAAAAGGGAGTGGTGCGTGAATCACGCGTGTGGGCGCCACAGCACGTCTCCCCCTGGTACTGGCTCTCGCCGTCATCTGCTTCTGTCTTCTTTTCTCGTAGCGCAATTCTTGCCTCTAGAGACTCCTCGTTCGCTCCCACCAGCCCCCAGTGGTGAGCGGGAGGTGAATCAACACGGTGCCCAGGGTCTCACGGGTTTGGATGTGCCAAACGTAAACAGGAGGGAAATAACAAGGGAGCTTGCGAATCTTACGGCAGATACGAGGAGAATCGCAATTTCTCACATCTAGATCGTTAATGGAATATTCATTCATGGTATATATATATATATATATTCCGTCGTATAGATATATATAAGACCGTGAAATTCTCAAGCTCCGTTTATGGAGTCTCAGCAATTCACCCATCCAAGTTGTTCATTGCTGCTGTTAATTCGGCTGTTTACGTCTCTTGGTTAGGATCACTCGGGACGACCCTTGTAAATTTTTTATTCTTCTCTTAACACTCCCGTTACTTGGATCGAGCGAATAAAAACTTAGTTCGAACGATTGCCTGGCGCTTGAATACGTCTCTCTTTTTTTTTCAATCCTTTCCTGGGACCACGTCACAGCCGAAGACCCTGCCTTTTTAGGCGAGCTCGGCCCACGTATCACTCGACTGTTAATGCCTTTATCCAATGGAAGGATCGATTCTTCAATTATCATTAAAGCCCCCACGTAATTAACTAGATTGCAGAGTGCCTTGTCGATAATGGCGGATGCTCAGAGCATTTTGTTCTCCTTCCGTCATCTGTTAGTTACTATTTTCTTACTTAGACGTCAAAGTAATACGTAACTGTCTTTGTACAATGATAAATTGGGAAAGGAAAGATAATAATATACCGGAATCGTTATGCCGTGTTATATGTATAAGGGTACGTCGCGAGGCTACTACGCACCCTTCTTCACTGTTTTCTTATTAATATTGAAACAATCCCGATGTTTCTTTGCTCAAGGTTTATCACGTAATGCTTCACTTTATGACTTACTTGGAAATTAGGTCAATTGGCATAGTAATATTATTACAATTATCCCTCTACTAGCATCGAACTGGTTTACCAACTATTTTATGACTCTTCGAAGAAATAGAAGCTCCCACTCATGTACCAATTACAATTTTCCACTTAGTTACTCTAAGTCAAGTCAACCAAGTCTTCTGTTGCTTGTATATATTTCTAAGTGCTAGGGAACTGGATGCATATGGCGCTCCATCATGGAATTAGAATAACGGAGACATAGTCAAGGCCAAGAAATATTGAAATTGCAAGCTGTACGACTGTTTACAGTTGAATGTTAACAAAAATTCTTTTATGAAGCAATTTAAAGTGGCTCAACTTTGTGTTGACTATAATCTTTGTATTTAATGTAGTTGGATCAATGATATCGTATGTCGTACACCGTTCCAGAATTATGGAAGCGCAGATACCAATAATAGACTTCCGGATACCGACAAACCTAATGAACTGCCAGTTCTGACTTCTCCTGCGACACGTATGTGAATGGCGTGTAACGTGTGAAGAGGGAGTTTTATCGTGGTAGTGGAAGGTATTTATAACGAGTCTTAGAAGTGAGCGAGCTGCTGTTTCTACTTTCGAATAACGTGGGTAGCAGCAAAGTGTCTTAAGTCATGAACAGTCAGGATAGCTTAAACATTTTCTTTCGGCAGTTTGAATAATTTTTCATATACTTAATTATGACTCACCTGTAGTTGTATGTCTGCGATCTTATTCCATGAAAAGTCAAATTCGTTTACCGGTACCCGGGCTTGTTTTAGGTAACGCAGAAATCCAAGCTCTTCAGGTCGCATTACCAGTAATGCATGACCACTGCTACCCTCACCACGAGCTGTTCTACCCACGCGGTGAATATATTCCTGCAATAGTGTTAACTCTTCAGTAAATGATTACAGTTGATTTTCTCTTGAAAAGATATAAACAAGTAGCAGCACCTTAGGATCATCTGGAGGATCGAACTGGACAATCCAATCGACATCAGGAATATCAAGTCCTCTGGCAGCAACGTCGGTGCATAAAAGAATTCCGGAAGTGGCATTGCAAAATTGGAAAAATGTTGTTGTTCTTTTTGTCTGCTTTTGCTTTCCCTGTTAGATATGAATTCATCGGTGACTAAGTTGTTCGATAAATGAAATTATGTTTGATATTTATGTACTTACATGTATGCTCATTACTGGTAGATCGATATAGTTCAAAAGTTCATGATGAAATTTGACGGACATACAGGAACTGAAGAAGACCATAACTTTCTTCTTTCGGTTCTTCTTCAGGAATGTAAAAAGAAGAAGGAATCTTTTTTCACTGGGACACACTACATATCCCTGTTCCAATCCTTCGACAGTCGCCTTTTCCTTTTCATCATCGACTCCAACATATATAGGTTCCTTTTTCAGTGCAAGCGCAGTCAGTGCTTCAGTTTTCTTTGACTGCGTAGCACTAAATAACATAGTTTGTCTTCTTTCTGTAAAATATTTTGTATAATTATTTTGAGTTGTTTCGAATTAATGAATATTAGTCAAGATTCAGCTTACTAGGTAAAATATTGATGATTTGTTTCAGTTCTTCTTCAAATCCTATGTCTAAAATACGGTCGGCTTCATCGATTATAAGGCACTGCAAATTCTTAAATAAGAAATCAGCTGTATTTTGCAAATGATCAAGAAGGCGCCCGGGTGTCGCGACTATTATGTTAATTCCTTTGGCAAGCTTCTGGGCTTCCGTTTGCCTACTGGCACCGCCCATTAATAAACCGTATGTGTGATGATGATACTTCATAAGTTCCTTTAAGACGCCAAATGTTTGCATGGACAATTCACGTGTAGGGGATATGATAATGCAGCCAGTACCTACAAAAAAATTGAGTTTTTTTCTTTTGTACTTTACTCATCTGTTTAGTGTGAATTTTGTTAATAAACTTTTACCATTGCGAGGCATGAATTTGAGTTTGTTAATGAGTTCCACAGCAGGTATAAGGAAAGACAATGTTTTGCCTGATCCTGTCTTAGCTGCTCCAACTAGATCCCGACCTTCCAATAGTGGAGGAATTGATCGTGCTTGAATTTCTGTCATGTTTGTGAAACCCATATCTTCGATAGCTTTCAATGTATTCTCACAAATTTTATCCTTGAGAGATGAAAAACTTGCACTATTCATTATTTCTAGACCCACAGAGGATCCTGGTACTGTGAAATAAATATTTGATCATTAGCAATACATAAAACTTAATACAACTATTTACTGCTCATAAAAAAACTAGACCCTGTCAATATATATCTAACTCACAGCTTTTACTAAGATCAGAAGAAACATCTTCCACTTCATTATTATCGTTATTTTCATCCTTGTCATCTTGTGTTTGCTCCGTCTCAGGTTCTGTTATTCCTTCATTTTCAACTTCCTCTTCTTCATCTTTGTCTTCTTTATCCTCTTTGTGTTTTGTTGCATTCTTCTTTTTTCTTTCTAATGAAGCAAACTTCAAATATGAATACAAGAAGCTTCAGTATAGCCATAAATAATAAGAGTAAAACATACTTTTAGCAGGACCGTTCTCTGGAAGATTTCGTTTAACACCATGTCCATTCTCAATGAGTTTGTGTTCAACTTTATCCGAACATTCTGGTGCATCTTCATCTAACAATTGTTTAATTAACGTCAAATGTGTACAACAGCAATCTAAAAACTAACCTCCTGATATCACTTACCATTCCTTTTTTGTGTTTCTCGTTCTTGAAGAAACTTCAATTTATTTTTCTCGCGCTTCTTAATTTTACGCATTAATACCTTGTTTGGTACGGACATGATTAGCGAGTGAATAATATTATTAATGTTTATAAAACAGCAATCTTATTCTAGCGTCCATGTGGTTACCATGCACATGATATATTCCACTAACTACCATACTACACTTATAGACTGTCAAACTAACGGGATGTTCTAATTGAATCTTACGACCTACAGGCTGATCTCTATGAAAATATAGTGCGGTCAACTCACAATTTATTTAAGTTCTATGGTTCGATTTTTTTTATTCAAACTACTATATTTCTTTGTGGGAGTATTTAATTATTTATTATTGCTAGAAAAAATGAGTTTGTGGGTTGATAAACATCGTCCGACTACTCTAAATAAATTGGATTATCATACGGAACAAGCCAAACATTTAAAAAACTTGGTAATTATAGCTTATTAATAAATCCACTGTTTTTACTTAAGGTTAAGCCGTAACAATATCCCGCCAAAAATTATCTTTTCATATTTTTTTTATTTATTCCAAATAGTGTTTACATGTTACGTATTTTTCTATAGACTGTAATATTAAAATCATTGTATGCACTATGTTATGCTACAATGAAAATTCAAGTTCTAAGATTCTCTTTTATTAAATAATGTTTTTCGTTATAAGGTACAAGAAAGTGATTTCCCTCATTTACTTGTATATGGCCCACCAGGAGCTGGTAAAAAGACTCGTATAATGTGTATCATTCGTGAGCTGTACGGCAGTGGAGTGGAAAGGCTGCGCATGGAGACTATGCATTTTGAGGTACTTGTTTATACATCTAATTCTAACAGTTATAACATAAGAAAAGTCTTTGTTACAATTACATTTTTGTTTCTTATGATTACTGTAGACACCATCACAGAAGAAAATGGAAATAATGACGATCAACAGTAATTATCATATAGAAGTTAATCCCAGCGATGTTGGTATAAATGACAGAGTAGTTGTGATGGATCTTGTAAAAACAGTTGCACAAACTCATCAAATAGATTCTACTGGGCAAAGAGAATTCAAAGGTAGATGCCATCGAAAGAATTACATTTAATTTCGATGCAGCAACAGCGTACATGCATATACGAATGAAACGTTCTTTCCAGTGGTATTATTAACAAATGTCGACCAGCTTACGAAGGATGCACAACATGCACTTCGCAGAACTATGGAAAAATATGTTTCCACATGCAGATTGATTTTGTGCGCGAATTCTACGTCGCGAGTTTTGCCAGCTATACGATCTCGTTGCTTAGGTATAAGAGTACCATCTCCTACCATACCGGAAATAACAAGTATTCTACATTCAATCTGTAAACGCGAGGGCCTCAATTTGCCTGATAAACTAGCCACCAGAGTTGCCGAGGCGAGTGGAAGGAATCTAAGACGCGCAATTCTAATGTTAGAGGCATGCAAAGTGGAACAGTAAGAGAATGAATTATTTTATATAAGCCCTAAGATATCTTTTTTTTTTTAAATATCCTCCTTTGCTCAGATATCCATTCACGCCTGAACAAAATATTACGGAACCAGACTGGCAAGTGTATCTGCGGGAAACAGCAAAATTAATGGTGAAGGAACAGACTCCATCTAAACTTCTTCAAATTCGTGGAAGATTATATGAATTATTAATTCATGCTATACCTTGTGATCTCATATTTAAAGTACTCTTTCAAGAATGTGTAAAATATTGTGATCTTCAAATGAAAATGGAAATAGCAGCTGTTGCTGCTGAATACGAGCACACAATGATTCGTAGCTCCAAAGCGATTTTTCATTTAGAAGCCTTTGTGGCTAAATTTATGGCTATTTACAAACGCTTCATGGACTTGTCAGCTGGCGATTTTATGTAACTGCGTTCATGCTTTTTTTGTTTTGGAAATAAATTTGTATAATTTTTTATAAGGTTTTTAATTTAATTTTTTATAAGATATTCAATAAATTCAACAGATTGACGCCCGTTTTCTTCAACGCGGTTCAATGTATAAACTCAATTTAACTGTACTATCAGCCAGTCAGACACTTGTTTTTTGAAGATAAACGGAGTTTATGCATTGAATCGCGTTGAAGAAAACGGGCCTGAATCAAAGAAGCTTTGATACTTTCATTACAACTTTTCTCGTTAGAAGGCGCTAAGTATGCTGTAACTTGAACTGCTCCCATGTGCTATAAATTTTCAATTTGAAATCATGTTTATACATACACGTGGTGTCAGAGATTTATGTTGTTACAGTATTTAATTATAAGCAAAGTGTTAAGAAGTAGTTAAATCTAGAATCTGACTCCAATTGAACCTTGTAGTCACTAACAAGATATACAATGGCACAGAGTAAAATATTTATTGGAAACCGTGCCCTAGGTTATGTGAGTAACCACATACCCCTTGTAACGAGGTATATTCAAAGAAGAAAAGAAAACTTAATAGTAACATGCGTGGGTAGAGCTTTCCATACTTATGGTTGTTCACATTTTACTCTCCTAACTGTCTCTGGAGCTCATCCTGCAGATATCAGTTGCCTTGCGGCAGATACCTATCACGTTTACACAGCCAGTGAAAACAATATTTATGCATGGCGTCGAGGAACAGAATTAAAACATACCTACACAGGTCATGAATCTCCTGTGCACATTATATTGCCTTTTGGACCACATTTACTATCTGTGGACGAAGAAAGCAATGTAAAGGTATGGGACATTAAATCAGAAGACAGTATACTTGAATTAAACTTCAGTAACATGGTCTTTAAAATTACTACGCTTATGCATCCTAATACGTATATGAATAAAATTTTGCTGGGAAGCGAACAAGGACAGCTTCAACTATGGAATATAAAATCTGTAAAAATGATTTATACGTTCAAAGGATGGGGGTCTCCGGTAACTGCAATGGAGCAGGCTCCTGCATTAGATGTCGTAGCCATAGGTTTGGCAAATGGAAAGATCATTTTACACAATATCAAATGTGATAAAACTCTTTTTGAATTTGTGCAAGATTGGGGTCTTGTAACGTCAATTACATTTAGAAGCGATGGTAGCCCCATTATGGTCACAGGAAGTTTATCTGGTCACATTGTATTGTGGAATCTTGAGGAGAGAAAAGTAGAGAGTCAAATCTCGAATGCTCATTTTGCAGCAGTTACTGGATTAAAATGTCTTCCAAACGAACCATTACTTCTGTCAAGTTCTCCTGACAATTCATTGAAGTTATGGATCTTTGATTTGGCCGATGGAGCTGGGAGACTTCTACGTATTCGGGAAGGACACGCGGAACCTCCAACGTTCATTCGATTCTATGGAAACGATGGAAATAATATACTAACTGCAGGAGGAGACTCGTCACTTAGGATATTTTCAACAGTGACGGAAACCTTTAATAAGAGTCTCGGTAGAGCATCCTTCAATAGGAAAGCTTCGAAGAAAAAAGGTCGATGTGCAAATGATAATTTGATTATGCCACCTATTACGGAAATAGCTACAGAAATTACACGAGAGAAGGACTGGAATAACATAGCAGCAACTCACTTAGGATTGGCCACTGTCACTACGTGGTCTTACGACAAGTTAAAAATGGGTGACATAAAGTTGCTGCCAGAGAAGTTCCAGCGTAATCTCAATGTTACGGCAACAAGTCTTTGTCTAACTCATTGTGGAAACTTTGTCGTAATAGGATATAACACAGGACACGTTGAAAGATTTAATATACAATCAGGACTACATAGAGCAAGTTATGGTAGTGAAAGTGGAGCACATAAAGGACCTGTTAAAGGAGTCACTGTAGACTTACTGAATCAAATAGTGATGACAGCAGGAAGGGATGCATTCCTCAAATTTTGGCATTTCAAACCCATCAAAGGTATGGCAGTCATCTGGTACTATCTCTAATTAATTTGCAGTATGATGTATTAAACTATGCACCATTATTTTCCAGATCAAAATCCTAAACAAACAATAGAACTCGAAGAGCCTGTAGAATTCGTTAGGACACATCAAGAGAGTTCGCTGGTAGCTGTAGCTCTAGAAGATTTCAGTGTGATACTCGTGGACCTGGATACGAGAAGGATAATTCGTCAGTTCCAAGGACACACAGGACGTCTAACAGATGCTAGTTTCAATCCTGATTCCAGGTGGTTAATTACATCTTCAATGGATTGTACGATACGTACATGGGATATCCCATCCTCTCACTTAGTTGACGTATTTCAAGTAAGTCTACAAATTATTTTTTCTTTATGCAGACCCTGAGGCGTGATTCATATTAAATTATTCTTACGCAGGTCACCGATGCCTGTATCTCTCTACACTTTTCTCCAACCGGAGAGTTTCTGGCTACGGCACACGTTTGCAATTTAGGAATATACCTATGGTCAAATCGCACTCTTTACTCCCATGTTTCTTTGAGAGCTTTACCTACGGATGCAGTTATTCCTATGATGAGTCTTCCTGGAGCTTCCACAGAAAAAGATGCCGAAACTGTCCAAAACGAGGATGCCGTTGAGGAAGAGGAAGATTATACATCTCCGGAACAGTTGGCCGACGATCTCGTGACGATGTCTTCCTTGGCAAAGTCAAGGTGGCAGAATTTACTAAACATAGACATTGTTAAGAAGAGAAACAAGCCTAAGGAAGCTCTCAAGGCACCGGAAGCTGCTCCATTCTTCCTGCCGACGATACCGTCTTTGAATATACAATTCGATTTATCTAACGCTACATCTGCAGAAGATAACAGTCGACTACTTGCTCATCCAGATTTTCAGAGTCTCACATCATTTGGGAAACTATTGCAGTCATCGGTGGAGACTAATGATTTTTATGAGGCCATCAAGATGCTCAAATCACTGGGTCCAAGTACCATTGATCTTGAGATACAGTCCTTATCTATGGGCACGACGTCTTCGGTGACCATAATGTTACAATTCATGAAAATGATAAGGCACATGATGGAGAGTAAAAAAGACTTTGAATTGGCCCAGTCTTACTTGGCCCTCTTTCTGAAAACTCATGGAAAAATGATAACCGAGGAAGATCAGCTGAGGAAATATCTTTCACAACTCCAGGATATACAGTTAGAAAATTGGTTGATATTACGTGAGAAACTTTTCTACGGTCTGAGCGTTGTGCAACATCTTAAGAAAATGTAATTTAAATATTCATTAAAGAATGACTGTACAAAGTTTTCTAAACTCGATGAATAAATTTGTAAATAATCGAGCATTGTATTCTGTCAGTATCTGTTTCCCATTTGGCCAGTAAATCATTATTTTCACTGAGGGGATTCCTTTTCATTGCGAAAAGAATACTGTAACATACAGTTTTTATTAGGAAAATAATATTTTTATTACAAGTGACAGTTTTTAATTTTTACATTATCTATATGCCAAGCACAACGTACCACAGTTATTTCTGTTAAAATAGTTTAGTTTCGCATTTACATAGAACCTCTAACGTATACTGATTTCAATATTTCTCGTGGCTTATTTTTTAAACATAAAATTCAAGTGTAGCACAAAATCTAAATAAACTTTTCCCCTTTTTATAATCTTTGTGTAATCTACGTATTTTGACGTATTATTTCAGTTTCACAAAAATAAAATGACGTAACATTACATATAATTGACGTAGTAAATAACTGTATTCTAAATTGTTGCCCAGTTCTACTTCAAAATTTTCAGAGGTAAAGATAAATAATGATCATTTTGTAGCAACATGTATAACAGAAGATGAAAAGTCATTGTACAGGAATAAACAAAGTCTTTGTCCAGATGTGTAGGAATATTAGACATTTTTGATTGAGTACTTAACGACACATGTGTTTATTCTCTATACATAAGAAAACTCTGTAATTGTTCTAATGTAATCTGCTCAAGAGATAAATCCTTAATGTAATATCTAAATGCATTTGTAATTCTGTATATACTGCGCTTTGTAGCACTTCTTAACGAAGCTGCTATCAACCTTGTAGCTTTCTCTTCATTTTGCGATTTTTTCACTAAGATTGCAGTCTTTTGTAGTTTATCGAGAGCTTGTTTCAAAGCTAACAGTGTTTCGATTATAGTGGATATGTCTTTCTGCACAATTCCATAAGGATCTTCTTTGAGGGATATTGCAGACAAAGATGAGATTGCTTCTGCAGCCCAAATCACTGGCTGACTGTTATTTAGAATATAAGAAACTTTACTGTCCGACTGCTCACCGAAGATGTAGAATATTAATGGCTTCGATAATAAATATTTTATGAAGCTTTGTTTCTTATTTTGAAAGAATTGGATAAAGAATTGTTCATTAGGTGGAGCTTGCTGCGTAGTAGAAGGTGCTGTTGCAATTGGTGAGGATATCTTTGGTGTCATTAGATTTCGCATATGATACAGCTTTGTAGTTTCGTATGGATGTATTCCTGCTCCTTGCAATTTTGAAATTGCAGCAGGTTGTTGGTCCTTTTTGGCAGAACATGCTTCATTCAGATCATTTGTGAATTTTTTTATAAGAGCTAAGCATTTCTCTACAACTGAATTCCAATTGTAAGGATGACCACCAGGTTGGCTTAGAGTAAACAATATTGATCTTCTATTTTTATCCTTCTGCGCGAGAGTCACTAAGTCCAGGTATCCCAGGTGCTGCATTATTGGTACTTTCTCCATAGTTAAAATCTCTGGCAGAGTAAGACCACTGCTTTCATTTTTAAAAACACTGCATTGACCAATATCAAAAGGTACCCACTCTGTGAGATATGCTTGGAACAATAAATGCATAGTATTCATTGTGATCACAAAGAGTGCTGCGTATAGCCAAAGATGAAAGAGTAAGGAGACATTAAATAATCCTGATAGTCGGTCCAAGGGTAATGTTTCCAGTGACATAAAGAATATAGCTAGGATTGCTTTACGACAGTATCCACCCAGAAAATAATAAAATACTGCAAAATATAAGGTCAGCCAAATTGCACTAAGCATAGCACTTGGTAACGACTTGACAACTCCTCTTTTCATCTTTGAAAACTTGGATTGAGGAATTAGCGGAAACTGTAAATATTGAAAATTGAAGAAATTTGTCTTGGCGAAGTAATACAAGCCTGTCCAGAAGCCACCAAGCAATAAGAAATAATGTTCTTCCACTAAGCAAGATCCATCCAAAGTCTGACACGCTGCTGTTAATGAACTGTACTTTCCACCAGCTACTGACAAATGTAGCCACACTAACACTCCACCAATTAGTATATGCAAGCCACCGACCAGTAGATTGTGAGGTGTTAACATGTTGCAGAATATTACAAATCTACTCTTGAGGTACAGCGGTGTGTTCAAATAATTCTTGCTGCATATAATTCCCTGGAGAAATATTAATGTAGCCAGGATGATGAAGTAGCTCCACGTTCGGAAACACGTGATGATTTTCCAAGTGTCTTGAATCCAAGTTAATGGATGGAGTATGCTCAAATTTGTAATAAGTATAATACAGCTCATAAAGAAAAACTGTACTATTATACTCGAGGCGATGGCCATGATTATTCTTCTATACAGGAATTCCTTGCTCTCTGCTTTGCAAATATCCGTCATTCTGTCGGTTTATTAAGGGCTAACCTTGTTCTACGAATAATTCCGGCACAGATAAAGAAGACACTCCGTTTAAAGAATTTAAAGAAAGTCTTCAAGGCTTTTCTGCATTTCTCTAACAGTTCAGATCACTATGTACAATCTCTTCTTTCGTACAATAACACGCGACTAAGTTAAAACATTACGCAGCTAACAAAACTTGTTCTAATAAAACTTGTAGATGCCGGCAAAAACCGCTACAGTTTAAAAACTGTTCAGGACTTAAAATAAAAAGAAATTCACGATCTTCCATTGGTGGATGTTTTCACGCAATTGTGGATTAGCCTTTAAAAAATAGTACATGCAGCAGTGCTGCCTCTCCATTCGTATGAAGATAGCTATAAACCATCATTCATAAGGTAATAGATAATTTGTACAATGTGTAAGAATAAACTATTATAAGTTTTATGGAGATCAATTTTTTTATTGGATCAGGAGTGTTCTTCGATTTCAATAAAAGTAGAAAATATGAATGCTCTTGCGTTTGTGATAAATTTATTCTCACTTATTTATTGAATCTCTTTATTATTTATAACTGTGAAATTTTTAATAGAGATTATGTTGACGGTCACATCAACCTACAATAGCGTGCTGAGGATTCATGGAATCCAGTCTCTCCTTGTTCCTTACACCCAGCATTATTATAAATCTGTGTCAACCAAGCAGTTACTGCAATAACATTTGCTGCAGCTGTTCCTGTAACTGTGCATAACGAATCTGCAATGAACTCTCTCGTTCCTTTTGCCTGTGCACATCTTCCATCAATGCATTTATTCGTCTCGGTAACGCTGCTTCCTCTTGAGATTGTAAAAACTTAAATGTTGAAAGCTCAAGTTGCGCCTGTTCGATCTGATCCCATAAATCGTGATGTTGCTTTGTTAATCCTTGCGCTCGCGTCTATAGAAAAATATGTGGTCAATATATTGAATCAGCAAGAATAAACATATTTAATATGTATAGTACTCTTACCTGATATCCTCCGGTAAGTATCTTTAATTTCTTTTCCAGTTTTGCAGCCCTTTTAGCTTCTCGAGTCATGTGAGCTCTGTTCTCCTCTAACTTCCTTTCGCAGGCTTCTATCCTATCTTTTTTGGAAGCCAATGTTGCTCTTGTGTAACGCTTTTGTGGTTCCAGATACAAGATCTATTCAGGATTGTGTAAAAAAAAACATTGATTTTTATTTTGTTATTTAGCAAAACCTTATAATAATACAGTACCTGTGATAAACATTCTTCCCAAACTGTGGTATACGCATCCAAACTTAAATCTCCATGAGCCATACCCTCGCGTACTACTTTAATTTCCTCTTCCAACAAAGTCTTTGCCTATATTTTTGGGAAATACATTTTTAGGTTACGTAAGTTTCAATATAAATCAATGCTTTGGTACTTACAGCAGTAAGTTCATCAGGTTCATAATGACCATAAGGATGTTGATCTAAGTACGCCTGCACCTGTGCCAACGCCGATGATGATTTCTTGGTACTAGGTTGCACAGGATTTTGCGTAGCGTCATAATGCAGCATGGTAATCATTTCTCTTTTTATTAATTCCTCAGCCTTTAATTAAATTAAAAAAAATCTTATGATGAATCATGTGCGACAAAAATGAATGATACAGAAATTTTGATATCGTACTCTTTGTAAATCAGTCAATGGAGAATCAGTAAGTGGTCTCAGGATACTCATATTTGCATCTACCGGACGTGGCAAATCTCTTTGTATAACCTGAGATCTACGGGCTAATTCTCTTTTCCCTAAAGACAAAAATTATTCTCATTATATGAACCTCCTGTAAGAAATCACAGTATGAGTTACTCAAAGATTTTTCACTTACTTTGCTCCAACAATTCTTGTTGTTTTCTAGCATCTACATCAGCCTGATCCTCTACAACATTATTACTGGAAGCAACAGCTTCTTCGTCCTTGAGATCTCCCTCGGGGACAACTATTTCATAATCATTACGCGGCACTGGCAATGTACTAAGTCCAGCACGTAGTTGTTCCTTGGTCTGATAGTAAGAAATTTTATTTATTTTTTAACTGTAAAATATAATATTTAATTGGGAGCTATAAGATATACCTGTTTCTGAAGAGCTGGAGTTTCAGAACCTTCTAAAGCTTCCTCAGGGTTGATGCTGAGCTTATCCCTCACTGGTGTCGGTGCCACAACTCCACCCTGGGTTTTTGATGTAGGCGTATTGAACGAATTCACAGGGGTACCGTCGCTCCGTTGAGAACGGAAGGGTGTTGCCAGAACTGTGTTTGGAGTAGCGACAGCATTTGTAACAGGTACAACACTGGTGAAGTCAGAATTATGAAGAGGAGTGTTGAGGCCACCTATAAATATAAATGTCACAACAATAATTGCCACTTCATAAATAAAATAATAGGTCATCGCAGAAGAGTGAAAAGCTACCTTTCAAAGGTGTGTCGACATGGGTAAGAGCCATAACATTTTGGGCCTCCTGAAGAATTCTGTCACTAGCAGCTGGAGTACGTGGAGTTGCTGCTGCATTTGGAGTTAAGGAATAGTCTGCCAGTAAACTATCCGATAAAGTGACTCCACTTTCTGTGGCAACTTCACGAGCAACCTAAAATTGACAGGATTGCTATAAAAAGATGGAATTATCTTGTCTTTTTTGACAACTGATTCAATTTTTGGATTTCATCGATATATTATATTGATTTAAGATTCATACTTCGGAAGCACGTCCAAGCTTGACTACTTGTTGTAATTCCTGGTCGGAGATCTGTGGCTCTGGTAGAACGAGCTTACTTCGCTTTCTTAAAGGTTCCTGATTATTGAGCATTCCCATAGGTATATCATTTTCTTTACGCTGTTTCAATTTTTGCTTGTCTTTACGACGTTCTATCTCTTCCTTCTCTTGTCGGAGATCTCCGTCTAGATGTTGCTGACGCATTTTTGAGAAGTCTGCTGCCAGTGGATCTATGTGTTCGGTTGAAGTGTCATAAAAGCCTGCAGCCGGACGCTTTTCAAATGGAATTTCGGAATTGTAATTAACGCCACGCTTGCGTTTGTTCTTTTGAGAGACGCTAATTCCTGCTGCTCTCAATTCTCTACGCTTTTGCAATGCTGCAAGGCGACGAGCTTCTTCCAACTGCTTTTCTCGGGCTTTACGCTTAGCTTTCTTTCCTTGGGTATTTGCCAATCGAGCACGAGCCTCTGACAGCATTTCCAACTCTGTAAATAATATATAAAGTAAATCATGTGTAATTTTGTATACCGTATCAAGTATAAGGAAGAAAATACATACCATCTTCATCCATATCCTTTGGATCTGGGCGAGCAGGTTTTGTTTCTGGATTTGGATCAATTTCTCCTGGTTTCAACTTGCGGGGATCATCCGCTGCATCTTCACCCTCCTCTTTTTTCTGTGCTTGATCCCTGATTACAATAGAAATAATTTCAAATTAAATATATCCATAAGTTAGTAATACGCATTTTGGAAGTTGACACTTACAGTAAATATTCATATCTTTCCAAACATTGAGCTGCAGTTCTTCCAATAATAGGAGCAATTGTTCTCCATTGTGTTGGCATTAGTTTCGCAAGATGGAGAAGCTTCTCATCTTCCTCTCGACTCCATTCTGTCTTTTTAATACTTGGATCTAGCCACTCGAACCATCGTGCTTTACATTGCTTCGCTGACTTTCTGTGCAACAGAGATGCTATACGACTCCATTGATTCTTGCCATATTTCATAACAGCAGCTTTAAGGATCTCATCCTGAAAATAATATAAACCATTGTACCACAGTAGAAACTTATAGAATATCATATATTTTTTTTAAATCTATCAATTCTCAATGAACATACATATAAAATACTGAAAATTAGGTTACGAAAAAAAACACTATAAACTTACTTCTGTATTTCGCCAGACGCCACCCTTTATCATAATTCGTGGCATTTTGGTGTATAATTATGTGCACGCTTTGGTATTAAAAAAGTTTCATAGACACAATACAAGTACCGCGGCTTTCACTGTAAAATTAATTCATCCAGGAAGCCGCTTCACCCATCCTTTGCAATGGCGTTCCAAAAAACTGATTACAGGCATAAAATAATCTTAAATGTAGATGAACACTTACACAATATAAACAGAAATGAGTAGGGATATGAACAACGCTACGGTTTTACGGGATACCAAAAACATGGCGCTAAATCGGAGCTGCGAGCCCGGGAGTAGGATTTCGTGATCATCGCCTTCGTCGATAATGCATATTCCGTTGTAGCCGAGCTGAACGTGATCACTATTTATTTACCTTTTCAGTCAACCGTATTTCGGACCGCGCAATACGGACTACAGGATAACTGGCACATATCCCCCATTGGATATGCAGCCATAAGGAAAATAAGGCAGGAGGGAAGGACTACAAGATAATGCGTTGCCTGTTTATCTTCAGTCAGTTGTGAAGGATGACTATGTAGCTGGTAAAAAAGAATTTCCTCCTTAAGCTTTACAGATATCAAAGCTTACAGTAAGTTAATAAGACAACAGATGTCGCAATAACATCCATCGCTGGTAATTTTTACTTTAAAAGGTAAATAATATGCATTTCGCAGATTGATCAATGATAAAAAATTATTGTATAACCAATAATATAAAACGGACTCGATGAAAAATACACAATTTCAGGTATCTGTGACCAAATATTCATAGCAGCCTACATTTTTTTTATTAAATAAATATCTCCGTCTCCTCAAGGATGCTTGCAAAAACTTTTGCGTAATACGTTTGTATAGTAATCATTGAATAACTGCGTATTGACTACGTTCTTTGTACCACCAAGTTTATGCTACAACCGTAGGAGTAAATTGGAAGGTTCTACTATAGCTCCGTGCACCCAGGTCACCGACATGACGCGTGCCCTTAAATTTTGACTTTCCAATTCTGACTCCGCCTCCCGGCCGTGAATAAGCTATATATATACACACATATGCGTTCAATGTAGCTATGCTACAGCACCATTTACAAATCATCAGCCTCGACACTGAGAGGTGAATCGTTCCATCAAACTGTATGACACTATAATGCAGAAATATAAAGCAATATTTTATTCTAAACGTCGTGCCTCAGGGATTTGAATATTAGAAATTGCTAGAAGAAAAAAGAAGTTGGTTAAAAATCGAAAATGTACATAATCCATGTTTATGAAAATTTATATTAAATTGGATCCTACTTGTAAATTAGTCTGTTTTATAAACATCTTGCAGCTGTAGGAAAAAGAACTGGAATTTCGTTGACTTTACGGAATCCATAAAAGTAACTGGTATCAAGTATCAAAGTTATTTCGTGTAAATCAGGCTTGGATGATGTAGCCTCATTCCAGGTGCCCAGGAACCACAAACTAAAATATGGTATAGGTAATGTAAGGACGTATAACGTACATATGTACTATAGTAAATTAAATTCATGGTTAAGATATAGTATAATACCTGTAACGTGGCAACCGGCCGTCGTTGGTGTAAAGCTGGTTGCCTATCTACAGGGAAACCAGTTTACCAGTTTCATCTCAGATATACTCAGCTGTGCTGGAGCATAATCTTGGCGCTCCTATAAGTAACCGAAAAACCCGTTTGGATGCCATCTTGTTGTCCCAATCTTTAATTGTACTTACGCACGTATTACGCAGACAGAGGTTAACGTGATATGGATAACGGAAACAATTCCCTGTACATAATGGGATACCGTGACGTAGATCCTTTTTGAATTAAAAAAATACGCCGTGTCGGCATCTCCACTGGAACTTGCAATTTCACGAATTTTCTTTTCACGACGTAAAAATCCAATATAAACGTAAGAAACATTGGAGATAGCTGTAAAGTGGACGATCCGGAGAAATACCTTCCTTCCTTCCTTCCTTTCCTTATGGCTGTATCCCCAATGGGGTACATGTGCCAGTATCCAGAGAAATATAGTTCTGAAGTTAACAATAAACTAAGAGTCTTTAAAATGTCAAGAAAGGAATGAATGTCTAGCCTCCATAAGTGAAATACCTTCTTTCCTCCTCGGTATACTTGACTGAAGTTTCATGTTTCCCCGCGAGAGGGAACAGCAGTCGCCTTTCTCGACGTCGTTCCAGCCGGAAAGAACACAATGGGGTTTAATACTCGTGACAACTGAAAGAATAATACGGATACACATGAACAATTGTACGGAGCTTTACGTGGATACATAATTGCGCAATGAATCTCGTTACGAAATAAATAATTCAGTGTTGTCGCTACGCAGAAAGAATTACGCAAATTGAAATGCTAAATTATTTAAAGGATTCGAAACACGGTTAGTGGTCGCTTTTAATTTTTCAAAAACGTATCCTTGACCGCTGCCGTAAAATGGCGTAGAACGTACTAACCCGGAATCGTGTCGTGTGTCTAGATTATTGTATTAGAGCAGCGCGGAATTTCGCGAAGTTTTTGAGAAAGCAAACTCAATCCAGCCATCAGCTGTGAGGCAGGAGAAATATCTGCTCTGTGAATTCTAGATAGGCTAACCCGACGTGAGGGAGTTTTACTGGCTGTGAGCCACGCATAAAGAGAAAGAGGATGGAATGAGAATGAGGACAAGAGAAAAAGAGAGAGCAGAGAAAAAGAACTCGAATCCGTTTTCACGGTGCTTTCAAGTCGCGTGAACCTTTGTACGGTAAAGTCCTTTGTCCCACAACATAAAAGAAACATATTTCGTCGATGGGGGTACGTAAATTGCAGAAAATGTGGCTCGTCTTGATGCACACATAAAACTTGGTATCTCTGACGATTTACTTTGCCGCAAAGTTACTACCTTTTATTTGTTCCTACTCAGAAGAATAATATGGCGGCTGACGTTTAGGGAACGATGCGTTTCCACTATAGGGTATTATGTCTTTCGTACTTTATCGCATGGAGCATTTAACCTTTCTCTTTATTTGTATCTCCTTTAGCGCTTTTGTTCTCATTTTTCATGAAAAAAGTAATTTTGTGTTCAAATTATATATGTATATTATTTATTTTTGTTCCTTATATCTGTCTTCGTTTCTGCTTACGACTAAATTACGTTCGTTAATGGATCTTTAGCTTTTCTATTAGAATGAAAAATTTATTTTATAATATCCACGAGACCAGATATAAGCCCCATTAGAATAACTAATGGAAAAACACATAGAATAACTGAATAAGTGGCTGTTTGATATCTTGTTGAAAATCCCAAGTGACGTCTAACAGAATCACGCGTTAGCGTTCTGGATAATGTACAGCAGCAGGATCCATTATAACTTGAAGTGTCTGACCGATAGCAAGCTGAGACTTTGGTAAATTGGTCCCTGCAGCATCTATATGGTAAGAATTTAAATGATTGCTTAATACACAATGCCGTACGTCAATGGCATTAATTAATTGAGGCAGATTGGTAAGACAATTTTCACAACAGCATATATATATATATATAAATATATATGTAAGTCAGATATAAATATTTGTCAAAATTTTATTAGAAGCCAAACGTTATCGATTTTTACTGCTTGGAAAATGACAGGCATTTTTTAACTACGTAAACGTCACAATATTGTTCTCTTACTAAATGCCAAGTTCCGGTAGGCTGACAACAAAACTAAAATGGCCAGAGAAACTTCCGGTTCGTGCACATACGTATATATATTGTCATGGTCGTTATTCGTTGTATATCTTTTCACGCGCATTGTCCACAAAACAAGCAGAATTTCCGCTTGCGTGCAGAGATCAATTCCGAGGTCTGCGTTTAACGTAGATGCGAATTCCTTGTCGCAAGTAATTTCTTACCACTCGAAAAGCCCGGGAGAAACTGACGCGGGAAAATTTGAAAAATTCAAAAACGTCAATATAAAAATTTACTGAAAGAGATCATTATCTCGTTTCTTTATTATACTGACCTTCCTGGTATTTGCTACAGTGCATGTCTTGTAGTAAGCGTCGCGTTACCGCACTATAGCGTGCTATTACCATGCGCTACAGTTTCACTATCAGTTTGTCTTCATCATCAGGTAGCACATAGCCTTTTACTATCTCGACTTGTGGTTTCCCCATGATGAGCTCCAGGCTGGTTTCTCTTTTGTTCGGTTTTGAGGTTAGAATCCAATAAATCTATCTGTGAACTATTTTATTCCGTATCATTTCTTGCGTTACGTGACCTGATCTTTAAGTTCTATCGTGTCTATACTCTGTTCGTGTAAATAGGGACAATTTTTTTTTCAACCCAGAAATTGACGAGCTGGGTTAACGAGCCAACTAAGTGCTCCATCCGTGTCCCACTGTTTCTTTATTGACTTTGTATAAGAAATATATAAATGAGCAGGATATTCACACGACCTATAGTTATAACGGGTCCTACGGATTTCCGTGTATATATATGATTACAGTAAACGTTACTAGACTCCATTACTCCGTCACAGGGTATATACACGTGTATATATATACAGACAGTCAAAGAATATAATATACACAAAGCATTTCCTCCCTGCTGGAAATTCATTTTTCTCCTAGACAGGTACTCCTACGTGACGTTCGGAAAGTGCATGGCAAGTGCACGTTAATGCGTTTAAATGAAAATACAAAATATAAAGGCTGACAAAGCCTTTCCCCCATTGGTTTTCAGGTAGTTGAACGTGACGGCGCACTACAAGCAGTGACCTCTACCATAATATAAACTTCGAAGGACTTTGCTAGCCGACATTGTCACGTGTACAGCTTGATAAATCTGATAACGATAAAATTAATACTAATGACCAGTGCTAATTAGCTAAATGTTGCCTAGTTACTTTTGCATAGTCGCGTTTTCAAGTATTCTTACAAGGTGGCCCATTTATAGTGACCAGATCGATTTTTTCGAAAACTGAGCCAGATATCACCAAAATTTTCACACAGAAGTCGTAGGGTTTCGAGGGAGTCAGAAGATTCCATTATTGAATTCCTTCCTGAGTGCAGAGGTAATTCGAAGATGAACTTTGATTTTTTGCAATGGGATTATACAAATTTTCTTCCGTAAATCAAAAGAGCATTCCATTTTCAGTCTAAAAGTACAAGTACACTCATGAACCCAAAATTGACAGGTGATAAGATATTTTGTACCTTCATTTTGTACTCTTTTTAAATGCATTGTATCAATCGTATTACCAGGCAGGAGCTACATAAGTGGCCATGGAAATTTTATTTCTTCCCTGTCTGAAGTTGCTTCGGTAAGCCTCCACTGCTGGCTGTGAGGTCGGGTATCCTCGGAGCGATTATAAACGCGTCGACCTCGTATTTCAGGAACGTATTATCATAAATGGAGCATAGAGACCTCCTTGGCATATGCTGTTCTCTACGCTGGAAATAAATTTAGCAGCGTCTAGACAATAGTTGCCTGGCTCGTCTCTTGAGGTATAATGAATTTTATGTACGGACTGGTGAATCCCGTGGATTCTCGAGAATTCTATAGTGGACAGCACGAGTGTGGTTATGTGGTTATAATATATGGATAAATATATATATAATATATATATATATATTGTATATAGGTACGTTGAAACGCTGCGAAAGCCTGCTGTATTTACTATTTGCATACAGTCGCTGTCTCGTGTATACGTACATACACGTCGGCTGATAAGAGCGTAACCATGCATAAATCTGCATGCCCACTGTTTGTGCACAGATATGTGCTTTCCTATCCGTGGATAGACGCATGTGTATACATGACGTGTCTCGCGTTGTTGATTTTCTTTACAATCTGTTTGTCGACAATTCGGCACCTGCCGTGGATATGAAAAATTCTGTAAATAAAAAAAACACTGTATTTATGTCTGTGGGAAGCGCTTGGGTTACATTGTATTTTTATATGAATAGAGAAAATCAGACGAAACGGACACCCTGTACGTGAGAGTGTCTGTGGGGAAATGCTACGGAAATCGAATAATTACGCAAAATGTGTCTACTTCTCGTCTTCTCGTCCTGATCTGACGCCGTAACGAAGTAAAATTGTATTAAATTGCAATTTAGATGAGATTCCGTTTCGACAGGAGGGTGAACGGTAAAAGGGTGACGAAAAGTAGAAAATTAAAGGAGCCAAGGGAGTCGTACGGGTTTGAAGGAAATCACAGATATATATATATAATATAGGTATATGATAAACGAGATGGAAAAATTTCGAACGAGAGTGGCTACGCCCGTTTTCATTTAAAATCGTTTCTCGGGTCTACCGGAAATTTGCAGGTACCTACATTCCTCGTAGGTTGAAATGCCGGAGGGTGATTAATTGCGGGGTCCTTAATTGCTCTTGGCGCTCGGACGAATTTTAATCCGTTAAACTAATCATCGAATAGAGTTTCTCCTTGCAAATTGCCAATCAAGCTTCGTCGCTTTGCGTTTCTGAGACGTGATTCTTAAATCGAAGTTATGACAACGTTAAGAAAGATCAGGTGACATTCAGTGTACTGAACGAGTCATGTGGCGTAATATCATTATTAAAATTTTTATTCTCTTTAAATATGCATGTCCTTTTATAATATTTATGATTTCATTTTTCGAAAGAGTGACGGTTCCCTATCGTAAGTAAATTTTTCATACACTTCTCTTGTAACCTGAGTCTGATAAGAAAGTTGAGCACCTGACTAGCTCCGACCAATAGGAACGCTTCTGACGGTCGCCATCTTGCGCGGCTCTGCTTTCGAGTTTGGAGTCGCGTGGCAGGCAGCCTCGTACTAGCAGTATACGCCGACTGCCGAGCCGTGATTGTCGTAGCGCGAGATATTCTACCCGGCGTGTATATCTCACAATATAAAGTATTACAAATGTCAGAGTAGAGTGGTGTATTAAAATTGTGAATCTTTTGTACCTCGCAAGAAAGACAGTCAACAAGGAACATCGAATGGATTGATGTGTTATCTTTGTGAAAAAGAAGACGTCGCATAAATAAAGATGCGTCCCTGAAGTGACAGTTGTTAAAATGGAGTTGACAGTGTAACATTTTGGCATCGCTCCTGTCAATTACAACTCAACGTGGACTAATTAAATGAATAACATTCGAGTGGCACTGTTGTTTTGTGAAATTTGATACTCAAAAAAGAACCTGGTTCTCTGCCTATTCTTTCTAAAATTTCACGATTATCATAACCTCCAGTGATTCAAAGAAGTCTGCATTTGATATAAAATTAGGTTGCTGCCCTGATTCGTGCGTGTCAGTGCCTGAATATTAACTGCTGATTTTTTATACTTGACTCCGGTCTCTTAGCGGGATAGAAGAATTCGCACTTTTTATTTATTCCAGTGTGGTGCAAACCGGCATTGCTCCAAGCCATAACGTTCCGAGTGTATTTGCTAATATTTTTACTGGCTGAAAGGAGGAGCATCGACCACGGGAATAGCAAGCGAGAAAAACACTTCGACAACAAAGTTCAAGAAACTGACGACGTTCGCAGCAGTCGCAATGGTAAGTCATTTAAATTCTAAACTTTTCTACAATTATCATCGTAATCTCTCAGTAACGTCGCTAAGAATCATTTTGGTTACTTTCCTAATGGCTTTCGTTGACGTTAACTGGCGTGAAAACATAATTGCTAATAACAAATTAGAAGCTAGATTTATTTAGTGAATATACACACGTACGATCGGCTGAAACGGCCTGGAGGTCTTTCGGCGAAAATGTACTAACTGCGTTCGTTAACTTATAATGGACATAATGGGTGGTCGTGTTATGAACGTGGCTAAAGCTAAATGATTACAGAAAAGGTTATTTTTATCGTAACTATTTTCTGCGAAACTGTCAGGGATCGTTATGAGGAGCTGCAGGAGGTAACCTAACGGCATCTTTATATATCCGTAGAGTAGCGTGTTTGAATCAAAACGGTTATTATTTGGGCATTAAAACAGAGACAATTCAATGATTAATCGGGACCTTGACTAATCGTCACAGTAACTGCAAATAGTAGGAACGTACCTAGCTGATTTAACAAGCCATGAATAATGATCTCTGTATGAAATAAACACGGAAGCGTGTCCAGAATTTTAAAGTTAAACTTACATATAACCTCTAAATATTTTAACGATCCATTATCTGTTTACGCATGGATCGACTTGCCACACGTTACGTTGATATATTTTGAATTCATACGTCGTAGCTTTTATCTCAAGGACAGTCCGAAGCATCTTTCGACACTTTGAAAATCCCTTTGAAATATTTCACTGCCTACGTCGAGATTGCGAGTGCTGATTGAAATAAAAATGGAGGCTGGCTTCAGCCAATGATTCTCAAACTCTCGGCGTCCTTTCTGATCGCGTGAAAATAAGACGTACCTTGATGCACGAGATTTATCGTAACGTTTAAATAATATCGTAGCGTCTCTTACGTGGCCATTAGTCCATTTGGATAAGTCGACCTACACAGTGTGTTTTTCAAACTTTTTCTAACTTTCTTTCAACATCCTCATCGAGCAATTTACGTTCACCATATCCAATTAGTATTGTGCACTTACCAAACACAAAAACGCGTCTTCCTCCAAGCAGACTTTAACCGTCCTGGAAAGTTTTAATAATATACCCCGTACCCATTATCAGTCCCATTCACGTCAAATGGTAGCTTGAGTTCGTTAATCGTCCGTAACCAGAAGCTGCATGCAGGTCGGGTTAAGGTTAACACCTGTTACTTGGTACACTCTTAAAAAAAAAAGGATACTCCGTAGCTCCCGTCCGACCTCATGGAATTCGTTAATCTCGACGTTCAACAACGATCAATCTAAATTGGATAATTATCGAACGACACGGATGCTGCGAATTCTCCGTCAAAGAGCTCACTGGACCAAACCACCAGGATACCATACTTCGCCACGATAAAGGAGATGGACAACGATTCGTCCCGTTCGTTGATATTAAAGATCTTAAAGATAACTCTGTGGGATGCCGAGATTAAAAAAATACGACCCGAACCACGAAATCATCGACTTCGCTTAGATCCTATCCAGTATCCTTCACTAATCTAGGGATAAAATGGCGGCAATTTTAGTTTATCAAAAATCCAAAATTTCACCTTGAATTTGAATAGTCTGTTTTACGCCGTAAAACTAAAACTTTCGATCAATCCTCAGCTGTAAGGTTTACCCAAATACTCGGACCGCGATTGCCTTTAACTAACGCGCATGGGATACGTCGTGGCTACGTGTACTACGTACGTGTACGAGAGAGAGAGAGAGAGGAAAACATTCGTGCGGGACGAGCGCGGGTAATAGGAATCTTTAGGACCGTCATAAATATACTTTGACGCGTGGCCACGTGCGAACTCTGAAATTCCAACGATGTTCTTTCTGGTGAATTAATCAATTTTGCTAAAATGGTTAGAGAGTTGCGACGGGTGTTGTGGGAGGTTGGAGCGGCGGTGGGTCGGTGGGGGTGCGGGGGGGGGGTGAACGGCGAAGAGGCGCGAGGGTGGTTGGGGAGGGGAGGAGTGGAGGGTGGGGGCTGGGGGGTCCATTAGTACCAACACGCAGAATACAGTGTCCCGTTCTTCCTCCGTAATAATTACAGGTCCATTAATTAATTGATACGTTACTCCCGTAATTTGAGATTCGTAATGGGTGGACGTCGCGACGCGTAGGCGCAGTTCGACATGTGCATATACGTGTGCATGCGTATGGCGTGTTCGGGCGTCGCCTCATAAATCCTTGTGTTCACACAGTCACGTGTCCGATCTTTGTTGGCCACGGGCTTTTCTCTCGCGCGAGCGGGGCTCCTTTTTTCATTTCTCTCTTTAAAAATTTACGTTCGTTCCCCTTTGCGGTGCGACTTTATTTCGTCATCGATGCGCCCACGATGCTCATTGTTCATCTCGCGCGTGCTACGTGCCGCTTATCCCGGGCTCATGTATCTTTATTCGGAGATCGACCGGATCCTTGGTCTTGGAGTTGCTTACAATTGGAATGGTGTCATTTTTTCGTTTTCATATTTATACGTTTCCTGCTTGTCCTTCACGCGAGCTACACGTAGAATCGAGTCGTTGGTGATTTTAGGTAATTGTTGGATTTTTTTTCCTCTCAAACGCCCTGTACGTTCACTGCGTTACTACTGCGTTACCGTTACGCGTGTACGATAAATTTGTAAATTTCACGTGAATTCGGAATATTATAACTCACAGACGCATTTACGTTGCTCTCGTCGATGTTCTCTCTACGTCGATACGGGCGAACGTAGACCAGACGCGCGCGTACGTCGCGCTTCGTAAATCCGATTACTGTCGAGACTCTAGAAAGGTGGAATCTTCCTTGGTGCACCGATACACCCTAAGAGAGACGCACATTTATTTGGATTATTGGGAGCGGAGACGGGGTGGGCCCGAGGTGAACCGTAGCTCATGGATGAATCGAGTAAGCCGCATTTTTAGTGTACTTAACTTTTTATCTCGACGGTACTCAATACTCCGATCGGGTGACGATATTGGCTTTTTTTTTTGTTTTCACGTAAATTTTAGAACTCCCGGGGAAACTTTTTGTTGAGGTTGAAAAGAAATGAAATTTTTTTGATACCCTGTATGATTTTTTTCGTGCTTCTCTCCCCTTTGTCGATTGTTGCGTCATATTGCATAATCGACACGCTCGTCATCTGCTGATAGGTAAACTTTCGTTACTACAACGGTATCGAACCGTGACTTTATATTGAACGATACGAGGCTGGTAAATAATAGTGATTTTTTTAACTAGCAAAGGCGAAAGTCTCGTGAAGGGGCGGTGGGGGGAGGGGAGGGGGGGGGGCGGCGGAAATTGGGAAGAAAATTCGACGCATCAGGGTTTGAAAATGTATGACGTTACGGTAACGATCTAAGAAGCGCTTCGGGCGACTGGAATCGCCTTCGCCTTGAAGCAGCCGGGCAGAGACCAGCGACGAAAAATAGACTAAAAATGCTCACGCGATATGACTGCCCGTAAAAATATTTCACGGGCGAAGCGTATCGGCCGCCTTAATTAAGATTCCAGCGTCCGACAATCGAAAGACCTCCCGATGTCGTCTCGCACGCGAACTCCTAACGAATTCCAAGCTTACGACGAATTCCGAAGTACTCCCAGCCGAATCATCGATATCCATCGTAATTTCATTATACCCCGTGTCTCCCTGTTGAAATTAATCGAAAGGAGAAATCCTTTCGACATAACCGCGCGACCGGGAACGCCTTTTCCCACAATCTTACCAAGCGAAATCCAAAGTCTCTCGTTATGACGTCATACGAAAGACCTCGGGACTCACCTCGCGAAACAGGCAACCCCACATTGTCGCTAGCGTCGGAATTTTATCGCCCCCCCCACCTTGGATACTCGCCCGAAATCGCATCCTTAATGTATGTATATACGCGCGCGTAACTATAGGCATAACGACTGTTCCTCGTTTCGTCGGGGCTGTAAAATTGCGTAACGCACCAGGAAGAATTTAAGACGAGCGAACCAATAAAATTTTCAAGGTTACGTAAGGAAAAAAAAAAAAGAAGTAACTTTACTTATCAGTTTTTAATCGGATCTTCCTGCGTTACTCGGTGGCTATTATCGCTCGCCAGGAGTACGGCTATCCGAGCGTCATCGACCATGCTTCGGCCTACCGGTCACTCCGCATCCCGGTAGTGGCGCTGCGTTCGCTCTACTTTCCAGACACGATCCTGACTCACGGCTTTCCTCGCTTGCTCGCTTACTTTGCTTACTTTGCCCCCTCCCCCTCCCCCCAGATCCAGTAACAGTCGACGATTCGGCTCTCTCTCTCTCTCTCTCTCCCCCCCCCCCTTCCTCCCCTTTATTTACTCCCTTATTAAGAGTACACGCCGTCGCCACGCTCGCACGTATCGTGCTTACTTTCCTCTGGCTAAGCTCCGAGACAACCCACCTACGCTCCATCGTCGACGGGAGGCTGCGTTAGTCGTTGGGTACCTTACTGTACGCACTTAAGCACGCGCGTGACCGGCGTATGAAATATACCGGGTGTCGCGAATCAAACGGGTGTATCGTCACGCTTTTGACCTTTTGAACTGTATGGCGCCCATACGGTAGCTTATTGGCAGTTTGAGCCTTGGGAAATTAAATTCTTTTAGACACGCGCGTTAATGACCATTAACACAATTTTTTTAATAATTCAATATGCAAATCAGTATTTTTTAATTTTCAGGGGGGGGGGGACTTTCTCGTAAAGCATCGGCGTAGGCTTTTGTGTCTGATCGAAGGCACTCTGGGAATTGAGTTGGTTGATTTTTTTTTTTTTTTTAATAACCTTGCTGGTCATTTGCGTCACGGTTCTCGTTGGCATCGATGCTACTGGTGCCTCGAGTTCGAAAAGTTCTCGAGATGGATTTTTTTTTTTTGTAGAACGTCGTTCATCTCCACTTCAAAGCTATTCGCGAGCATCAGTGTCTGTTGGGGGCGTACACCTTGTAGCTATATATATATATATATTAAAAAAAGCACTGGCAAATATCCCCCTGCACGATCGGTGCTCCTTTTCGCCTTTGTTGTTTCATTTTTGTAAAGTTTAAAAATTTCAAAGTTACTTCAGAAGAATGGAGTATAACTACCTGTACGCTGATAGCTGTACTTGCAGTATCCTGCGAGCTTCTACGATAACAGAGTTGCAATCTTCTTCGCTGGGATGTCTGTGTATGCATATCGGTGAGTAATGGAAGTCTGCCGTGGGTCTTTACCTTTAGTTTTGATTTCATTAAAACTTTGGCCGAACCTCACCGGTTCCCTTCTGAGAGTGCTTTAAAAGCTTTTCCTGTGATCCCCTTCCCCCCCCCCCTCCTCATCCTCCCCATCTCCCGTCGATAATCGCGAATAATCATTCGTTCGTACTTTAACCAATTGCGATTTAAGTTTATTTGTGTAGTTTATCGAAAAATTGTTTACTCCAATTTTTTTTTTAGTCGAACGTCATTTTGTTTCCTTGTTACTTTTCTAAAGTAATTAACCAGACTCGGTGAAATGATGTTCGTGTGATATTACGAGACGATTTTACTTGTGTTTGGAGGGAAAATTAAAAAAGTTGGCATCAACACGAGTTTTCTTTGAATATATAAGCTTCACAGTTATACATATATATACACACACACACACACACACACACACACACAGAGAGAGAGAGAGAGAGAGAGAATATACGGAAAGACACAGGGTCGCAACTCGCACTGTAAACGAAGCGCGCCGTAAGAAATAGCCCGCAGGGAGAATATACCAGCGACAGCCAAAATATTTCGCAACTCGTCGGTCCCGTCAGCTTCCTCGTACTCCGCGTCGTCCACGTTCTCACTGGCAGGTCCTAAGGGCGCATCCACGAAACGCATCATTCGCGCGGGACTCGCTGGTAATGGAAATATTTTTCTTGAAATTCGCAGACGCCCCAGTCTCCCTTTGGTCTAACTCTGCGCTCAGGTTGCCCGTCCGATTGATCGGGAGGCAACGGCCCTGCTCGTGTCATCGACACGAGATAAATCTTCGTCTGGAGAATTGAGAACTGAGCGCAACGTCTGGCCGGCACTTATACCACACATATGTACGGTGCGGTTAGGCTAGGTTGAATTTTTTCAAGGACGAAACAAATTTTTCTTCCTCGATCCTAGTCCCGTGGTCGTGCGGCAATAACGAAAGGTTCTTTTTTTTAAATTATTTATCTTTTTTTTTAACGCACGCCAACCCCTTTATACCCCGTAATTTTGTTCTAGCTTAACGCCTTCCACTTGGGCAAATATTATCCGACGACGGCCGCCATGCTGGTGCCGTTGCCGATGTTGATACTCTTGATACTCTTGATACTCTATTATAGATACTCTGTTTGGGTTAGTCGCGTGAAAATAAAGGGAGTTATGCTTTATGGGATGCATAAGCTGAGCTCGGGATTTATGATCCGTTTGAACGTTTTAATAAAGAATTTTTTTTTGAGGTTAGGTCTCTTCGTTATGCTCTACTGGGTTAGGGGAGGAGGCTATTGGTCTGCTTAAAATCTGTGCTGTTTTTTTTTATTCATTTGAGTGTCTGGGGACTTTTGCTTTTTTTTATGGGGGGGGGGGAGGGGTGGAAGGGTTGGCACTACCGTGTATTTATAGGGGGTGGTGTTATGCATTTACGCTGTCTCTCACTCTCTGTATCTCTCTCGCTCTCTCTCTCTCTCTCTCTCTCTCTCTCTCTCTCTCTCTCTCTCTCTCTTGTGTGACTCGTTTGTCCCACTCGAGAACTTTCTGCATGGATTCTAAATGCACGTGACACGTGTCTCTGAGCCCGAAAAGTTTGGGGCTTTGTTTTGTTATATCTAGTTCTCAACCGACGTCCGCCTGGATTTAGATTTATTCGTTTCTTTTTTTTTTTTTTTTTGACAAATGTGGCACCACTGCTACTTGGTCGTAGCAGCTTATACTCGTTCGCGTCTTTGTCCTCTACGGGCTGTAATCCTTGCCAGCTTGTCCTTGTTACACTTTTCGATCACGAGTCCTTGGATCGACTCGCGTCTCACCTTCTACTTCAGTGGCGAATCAAGAAATTGTAGAGGCGTTAACGAAAGTCACTTTCGAGTACTGACTGGGAAATCTTTTTCAGGTAGTTTATGTATACAGGCTCGTGGGTGTACAGGTTAGGTATAAAAGAAAAAAACTTGACAATACAGACGCGCGTCGAGGCGAATCTTTGGTTTTAGTATTTCTGAAAAGGGTATTCGTGATGCAATTTTTGTCTGTCCTTCTTTTTCTCAGGTAAACGAAGTTCGGATAATTGGGTGAAAGTCAGGATATCTTCGTATGAAATCGCGTCAGTTCGAATTTCCTTTTTCTCCCGATCGCACTGCTTACCATGATCGTCAAGTTCGCATCTTCTGCGGTGGCATTCCAAAAAAAACATATGGTCCCCCCCCCCCTGCATCCAGAAAAATTTCATACTTCCCGGTAGTTTTGCAGAACAGTTAGGGTCATTTGTCAAAAGCAAAGAACGGCAATAATGCAAATGCTAAGTTCGCGTTCAGCGGTGACTACGAGGTCAGCATATAATGTGCTGGACCAAAAAAAAAACTGGAGTCACCTTCTCATCCAGCACAGCTCTTAAATTCCATATGGTCTTTGACGGCAGTTCGGGTAATTTAACGAAAAAAAAAACATTTTCAAAAATGAATATTTTTGGGAATGAGAAAAAAATATATACGAATCTACCTGCGTTCGTCATCCATCGTTCTCGAGAGATTTTTCGAATAGCGATTCAGTGGATATTTAATATATCGCGAAAGACTCATCGAATTTCTATATACCCAAGCGAACAATCGACTGTCTTCTGTCAATTGTCCATTCATAAGCGAATGTCTACTGGACGCAGACACGTGACCCGGGCAACTGTCCACTAAATCCTCGTATGACTCAGGACAATGGATACTGGAACAATGATGGATGCCCGGTAGACTTTACGTATACAAATAATACACAGGTTTTACGTACGAGACGAAAAAATCCTCCGAAGGAATTCGGATCAGGATTTTTATTGTACGATTTAATGCGGCCGGATATAACGAGGACTTCCGGTTTGAAAAAAGTTCTTGGGCGTCTCTTTTTTTTTTAAACAATTAAATTACCAAACATCTGCTGTCTATTGAATAGGTCGATGGTTTTAGGTTATGTTGGGTTTTTTTTTTCGAACCCTTACAAGGTTCAGCATTTCCGACGTCATCCTTCTTCCGTCCTCTCTTCTTGGCACGCGCGTATTGGCTACGGGCATTGCGCACGTACACGCACGCGACACAATAAGAGCCGTGCGTGCCGTTCGCACGATTTTCACGTGTTGCGTAACTGGCTACTAAAAATAGTACTGAAATGGCAATTAATTCCGTCTAATAAATTCACCGCGGTTTCCAAAGCAGTGGACCCCGTCCTATATGGGATCGGAGCGACGTATGGGAAGTATACGGCGTTGCTGTCGGGAAACCGTGGGAAAGACATATTGTCTGACGCAAGAGACTCGTCGAGTAACAAAAAATTGTATTTTTAAAAAATCTTTACGAGTGATTTCGCGTTATTCCCCGTCGTCTTTTTCGAAGGCGGCCATAACGATACCAAACAGATCGTAACTAAGTGGCGTCTTGCTACTCGGACGAAGCCGATAGGCCGTAAACTCTGCGAAAGCCGCAGAACGTCGCCATATAAATGATCGGCGTGATCACGGTTGACATCTTGAGAATGGTGTAACAGACGCTGGTCCCTGTGACCTGGCAAGGTGTCCGTGGATCTATGCGATAAATGAGCTTGACGATCCTGTACGGCACCATCGTCAGGAGGAATCCGACCGTGAGTAAAACTGAAATTGACGAGCAATGTATATGTATATATATATACATATTTCTTTTTCATCTCTTTTCCGAACCCACCAGCCAAATTGACGCGACTCACCAAGAAGAAAAAAATCCTCTACGTCCGTTTTGCGCGTCGACGCGCAGACCTCGCGCGGCTCCTTGCGCCGTCTGCTGAGCTCCAGAATCGTCAGGCAGCACAGCATGACGATCACGATCAGCGGAAAGCCCAGGAAAAACAACGTGAACAAGAGGAAAACTACCGTGACGGTTTCCCTGTCGAATTCGTAGTACAGATTCAATTCCATGGCAGTCAGGATGGCCGCCATCGACCAGACGATCAGGACGCTCTTGACGGCTGTGGAGGTTTTCCTCATGGTTCGCGCGATCTCCGAGGACGGCCGACAGAGGCTGACGTATCTGTCGAGGCTGAAGACGCCGAGCGTCAGGACGGAGGCCTCGAATGTCACGCAGATGACGTAATCGACGTCTGGCTCGAAGGACACGTCGTAACGGTTGTTCAGGATCTCCAGGTACGTCGTGAGGAGGAGCACCAGGTTCGAGATCAGGAGACTGAGGACGTAGCAGGTTGGACCGGTGCGAAGATTCGGGTTCAGGACTATCCCGATGAGCAAGCTCAGGCTAAGGAAGGTCCCTGCGATTATCACCACCAGATTAACTGCCGCAGGCGACTCGTGGGCTTCCTTTGACTTGGTTCTTTCGTTTGTACGATTTTTCGTACTTTCCTCGATCAGCCATTCACTTTTTTCGTCCCATGACTCGTACTCCAGGTGTCGTCTCATCGCTCACGTGCGATATTTTTATTATTTTTCTTTGACCAGGCTGCCACGTAGGAAATCTGACTTATCACACTTTGGCTTTACATGACCAATGTCTAACCCTTTTTTTTTTTTTTCTATTTTCTTTTAACTCTACGTTCGATGCATGCAAATTGCATTATGCAGAAACTGTGCAGGCGGGTGTGCAAGAGCATGCGGAAGTATGCAGGAGTTTTCTTACTGGTGGACGCGTCAGCTTGCTCACTCTTTCGATACTGAACGTTGTTTCGTGCGTTAGACTGGATCAGGCGTCAACGATTGCATGTCCTAGATGGATTTTGAACAGGGTGGGTCCTTTGATAGTCTCTTTTTTTTTTATAAGGGTTAACGCTGCACGCGAACTCATTAATTTCGCTGAGTGCTCCGTCTCGCTGTGGCTGATTAAAATGGAAATTACGAGCTTTTTTTAAATAAAAAGCAAACATTCTCTTTTTTCTACCGTCGTCCCATCGAATTACGTGATTCCTTCCGGATACTTTGGGCAAGCTCATTTTTTTTTTATAATTTTCCAAAAATCTACGCGCTACCCGGCCGCGCACCTGTGACGTCTCACTGTGAAAATCTTCGCTGTTACCAAGGCGACTCTCCTCATGAGAATAGACGACGCGCCAGTGTATCACTGTTTATGCGGCGTATTTATCCGTCCGGGCATTCGGCTCTCCATCAGCATCTGGGCGAGTCCACAGTCCCGCGACCGTTCCCCCATACAGTCCCATACTTCGCCGCGCCGTCTATGCAGCGTGTGTACGAAATTTTGGCAAAAGGCCATTGCCGAAATATCGGTCAGATTTTCTGCACTTGATAGATTTATTCGACCTATGGTCCAGTTATTTTCACAAGGTAATCAATATATATATATATATATTTATATATTCATAAATCTATGCATATGACTACATAAAGCCCTCAAGAAAAACCGTTAAATAAAATCCCCACTATTGACAATTTTCAAAATGACAGACAGCAGTAAAGCACAGACCGGTAACGTGAGCTTTTAGCTAATCTCGCGAATCCCGACTGACGTTTTTATGATTTTTTAATTTTTTTTGTCATCTAAAAAGTATACCCCGCCCCCCTTTTTTTCATCTCGATACTCCCCCTTACCGCGGGTACCAGAAGACAGAACGTAGGAGGCCCCCCCTCCCCAAATAAATGCACTGGCAAAGGTATGAGGGGCGGGGGGGGGGGGGTAGGTACCCAGATTCCCATAACCGGTTCATAACCAGAGTAGAGCGTCACGACGTAACACGAGAGGAACATCTGAGCGAGATAATTCTCTGTCTCTCAGATTGACTTCTAGGCCGCGTGTAAGATAATGAGGAACCTCGGTGTATCATCATCCTCCCATTACCACGGTCCAGAGCCTGAAATTCCTCTTACGCTTTAGGAGGTGCGAGGAATTCGATGGGTGGGGTTTGGTTTGTTGGTAGGGGGTGGAAGTGGGGGTAGCGTGAAACAAAGAAAAGGATAAATTGAAGAAAAGAACAAAAGCAAAACGTCCGCAGCATCCCTAACAGCTGGACACTAATGGCTGGACCATCGGTCACCTCGACGTTCTATCAGTCCAATCTGTCTGAGTGTTCCTCTACGTCACGAGGACGAACGTGTTGGGTTCCCACCAATTTCACTCTCGATTACGTGCGTACGGCATCGGTAAAGAATTTTTTTCGGTAAAACGCGTAAAAACGTTATTACAAAAAAAAATTAATTCGGCATGCCGTATCGTTGCGCGGCCGTACTGTTGTCATTATTCGATCCTTGAGCCGGATAACGTGGAAGCTAAATGGGAGACCCGGCAGATGACCGGATCGCTTAATCAGACATCGTAATTTATTGTTGTCCATTGAATCATTCTTCCGATGCGTAATTGACTGCACGCGAGCGGCCATATGTCTTTTACACATCACGCGGATTCCTAGCGTTTAGGTCGTATACCGAATTCGTTACTCGTCCTGTGCGTGTAACAGCTTCTGATATGCATATGTATACATATATAATACATACGTATTTCACCTGTTTACCTTCCTGTGTTCATTTTATGACTGCTTTTAGTATCTATTTGAATTCTATCTCGGCTGTTTGGTCTTTATCATTACTTTATCTTCGACGCACTGAATTTCTATGGACCATCGAGTATCTTGCACCTCCAGTAGCTTGTAAGTAGGCTATGGCGAAAAGTGAAAGATGAAAAGTCCCTAGAAGGTATAAAGTTACCACAGAGTGAGGTGACTCGGGGAATTTCAGAACCTTTTAATTTTTTTATATCCACGAAGACGTTCGAGGGGTTTATCCGATGCGCGACTAACTCGTAAGGGTGCTTCTTGTATTTTTTTTCTCGTTAAACCGCAAAAGCATACGTTCTGCCGTATATGTCTCCTGTCCGATGTAAAAAAATGTAATAGAAATTATTTCACGTCTGCTTTGGCCAACTGTATCGTCCGTCGAGATTGAAGTAATTGTCGCTTTCGTACACTAAAATTATATTTACACCCGCGTAGCGTACAAGTAGTCGTATTCACGTGGGCTGATCTGTCCAATGAAAAATTCTCTAACCTCGCAAGGGCTACCGGCCTCGCTTATCTTCTAGCTCGTAAATGCCTTTTCTCTTGTATTCGAAGCCGCGCGTCGCACAAATCAAGCAAGTTTTACGCGATGCGGTCTGGGTAGGCCTTATGCACCTACGTATTTTAATCCAGCTATGGCTAGAAGCACGTGGCAATGCTTGCAGCTGCGACTTAATCCTCCGGGGTCTGGGTTTGGTTGGGTCGACTGTGCGTTGGGATTAGGAGAGAAAAAAATATAGTCTTACAGTCACCTCTGGTTTACGTAGCTGCCGGGTTACTTGCACGATTTCCTATCCGCGCACCTCGATTTTCAGGACCGCGGAGCGACTTTGAATAACAAGGCGGTCCGTTAAGATTCACGCCCTGAAGTTGGCTACTATGCCGTGGCTGGTGCACCTGCGTGAAATCGTACACGGCTGGGACCCGGGGTAATTGCAGGTTCGTGGTTCTCGATCGGTCGCTCGTTCCCCGAGGGAGCATGGAAGAACAAATGGAAGGAAAAGAAGGTAACTGGGTCTTTTTTCTTTTTGAGGTTAGGTTGTTGGAGAGGGAGGCGCTTGGGCCTTGTGGTCGGCTGATACGGAGACTGCAGTTTTTGAAGGGACCTGTATTGAACGGGTTCAGCCTGTATTGTGTATCGCATAGAGTGTATATACGTATATGCTGTAGACGGTGGCTTGAGGCTTGTGTACGTAAACCCGCGACCGGCTGGAGCCGATTTTGTGTTTGTTTTGGCAGTGGACGGGAGGCTCGTTGAGGATGCGCCTTGTGGGCGACCATCGTGGGGACTTGGACGTTGAACATTTTTATAGGGAAATTATTCTGGGTATTTTTTTTGTTTTTGGATTAATTATGTGATCTTTGAAATTTTTTTTTATTTTTCGTACACCCGGGATCTTCTTTGGACTGTTTCGCGAGGGGAGTTTATTCATGAGGTAGGATCGTCGCAGGGCGAAATGCGGAATCTCTTAGAATCGTTATCGATGGACGAAAGTTTGGCCAGTCTCTCGCTCGGAAGGTATGGGAAATTGAGAAATACTCTGCCGAGAAGCTGGTTAACGTAACGAGCTGATAAATGGCGTCGATCGTCAAACGAAAAAGTCTTCTCGTTAGTTTGCTCCTGATAATATTACTTTGGAGATTCCCTGACTTGTTGTTTGATCGTTAATTGTTTATATTTATATATATATATATATATATATATATATATATATATATAGATCATGTAATCAAGTACTGGATGGTTCATGGGTTCGATCCCAGGTGTGAGCAATTTTTTTTTTTATTAAAAATTTTAGCCACCTATCCTGGATACCAGATCGTCATTGGCTGTTGAGGTTTCTTTTGTGATCCCGTTTATATAGCATCTGGTCTGAATGCGCCCCTTATATTTATTGGATATCGGGAAGCGTCCTTGCTTACCATTAATCTCATGCTTCTGATGTATTATGTGATAGGTTTTCGATCTCCCCATAGAAGTTCCCTATGTGTACTTCGTAGGTACTGAGGTTCCGGTAATGCCAGTGGCATTTCGTGATACCTGGGTATTAGGCGAACTCTTGCCATAATAGCAAGCCTATTTTGTGCCGTTATCGGGAAAGCATATTCAGGGCTTTCCAGCTTCAATGATATAAGGCGGATTTGAAAATTTCTACCAGTTGCCGTAAGTGCCAGGGTAAACATAAAAATATACTGTACAGCTTATATAGTGTGTGTATATATATATACACACATGTACTACCTACCTGTAATTGACATTTTATACATATCACTATAGGTGGTTTCAAGGATCAAGTAAAAAGTGATCCTTTCGAAAGTTCTACGGGCAAAGGAATAATATGTCAAGGCTTTGTCTTTTTGGCTGACACTGTATCTGTCACGTATATTATAATAAATATTCTATAAATATTGGGAATTTGAAAACCTCCTTTGAACCATACCACACATATGTTTTACGTACGATCCATATTGGTACAGTCGACGCAAGAACTTGTGAATGAGACTTTTGATGGTGGTAAGGGTTTGGAGGGGGGGAGTGTTAGCGGAAGTGGATGAAAAAAATGGAATAATATCGATCTAATTGTAAGTCTCTTTTGCTTCTTATGGATATTTCAGGACGATCGCGGGACTCTGTTTTGTCACAACCTATATTTGGTATACCGAAGGGACGGCTCGAGGCACTTCGAGACGGATACGAAGACAACGGCCATTTTGCCGTGTGGATTAATTATTGACGCGATGGATTTAAAAAAAAAAAGTACACTGTCAGCCTTTTCGTCTACGGCATTCGGGAACCTCTTCTGGATGCTCGGGGAGATAATTTTTATTCTTTTTCAGGATTCCGAAGCTTCTTTCAGTGACTTGGGGTAGTCACTGAATTATTCGGGTGAGTCTGTTGCGTTTTTGCGAGAGTTTTCTTTTTCCTTTCTTTGTATCCTTAAACGAGAAGGGAGGTGTAATATATACATGTATGTATCAATGCGCGTTGACTTTGAAATTTGAAAATTACACTCGGGTACCTGTACCGATACGTATTTTCGTGCTGGTTCAGAGTTCCGGTCGACGAACTTGTCAACGATTTTGGGACGCGTAAATAAACTTCGCTGACTTCCTGTTAAACGTCGATTGCACCGCGAGGGATCAGGTTTGACGCATACAAGGGGGGAGGATTTGGAATAGAACGGGTAGAGCTTAGAGTAAGATGGAGTTTTAAAAAATAACAGCTCCTTATGGTTCGCGGACTTATTGCTCGTAGCGATTAAGACTTTTGTTGATGTCGAAAAATTGTTTGGAAAATCTTTTTTTTTCGAGTTATTTTCAATCCTTGATCTTGGGTATGGCAGATACCTCTGTTATCGACATTGTTTTAATTCTCCCTTGATACCTGTTGCCGTTTCGTCAATCAAACGAGCGGCTAATTAACGAAGCCCTGTCGATAAGGCAGGGACAGTAGAAAGCCAGGAGTCGGAAATCAGACGATTGAGGTTCACGAGAATTCTTTGAATTATTCATGGGGATACGCCATTAACGATACCATTATTCAATATCAAAAGTGTACAAGGCTTATCAGTGTGCACTTCGGACATCCATAGATAGCCTCGGGCACGATATGAAATTTTTTATACGAAATCTGACCATATATCACTGGATAAATTCAGTGCCAAGGTAATAAAAGAAAAAAAAAAAAGGAATCTTATTTCCACCGTTTCGTTTAATTTACTCAAAGACTTCCAATTCCCAGCCAACTTTCCAATCGTAGGTCAAATAATTTATCCGTGTCCAAGAGAAGTTTTGGTAGAGAAGGAAAGCGAGAGAGAGAGAGAGAGAGAGAGAGAGAGAGAGATAAAACGAAAAACAAACATAATTTCTCCATCAGTCGCGTTTTGCATCGCGCCGCATTGCGGAATCGCCAACCGTATATAAATCGCTCTTAGTGTCTTGTTCGCGTTGTGCACGTACCTTTACGGTCGGACGTTATAAATAATTCGTGTATAAAAAAAAGTGTACCAGAACACGTCGTCGTAGCCATGGCAAAAGCAGCAGCACGGATTTAAAGAACGTTCATTGTGGGAGACGCAGCGAGATGCTGTGTCTTGAAGCTTTTTTTAAATTTTTTTTCTGTTTTATTATATTTTAAAATTATTTTTATTTTTCTCTCTCGGTATCTTTCTTCTTCTCAGTCTTCCTTACCTCGTAACCGGCAGCTTCTACGTGGAATTGCTCGTGAAGCTAATTGCAGACGACTCGACGCTTTTAGCTATACACGGGCGCACGAGGTACAGGGGATTTAAACGTTCACGTTAAAGTCTTTGCGGATTGACAGGCACGTCCAATTTGTGCAGCACGGACGCTCGTGGGCGTCGCGATGCCTCCTGCAGCCACCAGATGGCCCTCGTCAAGCCGTCTTCCGATATGGCGCTCCGAAATAAGAGGAGCGGCTACTCGTCGTTGCTGAAACGTGGCTATACGCAGATTTCGTGTGATTTTCAACTTTTTTATAGCCTTCTCATTCTTCAAGAGAACTTAGGATTTTTGCTATTTTTTCTTCTGGATTATCGATACAACATTTTTTTCAATCTTTATATCTGTCAATTGGCGTCATGTTATTTCCCAAAGGTCAGTAAAGCTGGAATCGACAGAATGGAAAAACCCCCTAAAAAAATCTATTACAAAATTAGGACCTGTTTAAGAGCTAATTGAGTGTCCTAATTGAAATTTTATAACTGCAGCTCCTTTTAGTCAAAATCTGTGGCGGTGCTGACTCAAGAAAAAAAAAAAAACAAAAAAGATTGGAACCGCCACAGTAAAGAATCCAAAAAAAGAATCGATTAAAAAAATTAGAAGCTGTCTAAGAGCCAATTAAGTCCAATTTTAGAATTCCATCCTTTTTAGTCAAAAATTTTGTGGCGGTGCTGGCTTTTAAAAAAAATTTGGAATCGCCGCAACGTAAATAATAAAAAACTGAAACCAAAAAATATAGGAATCGAGAGCTAATTAAGTGATTAAAAAATTTGCAACAGCGCAATTTTGAACTCTGACCCCCCCCCCCCTCCTCCCCCAAACCTTATCCAAAATCCAAGCCTACCTCCCTCTGCGGACAAGAGAGGAGGTAGATTCCACTTTCCCACGTGGGGAATCAAGGTACTTTAACACTTGAAATCTATTCTAGAATTGAGAAGCTCCCAAGACACGTGGTAGTCTAATTAAATTCACTCGAATTATATTATACGACTTATAGTTCTCTCCGACGATAAGAATTGATCTTTAATCGTGTCCAAAGGTCAAATAAATATTTTCTCCGATCACTCTTTCTTTCGTGTTACCTAATCCTCCGTTAGATCGATTGCCAGATCGAGCATATCTAATAATTCCAGTCTGCGCTTATCATTCGATTCGCACGTTAACGACAATTATAATCAAGTTATATTTTTTATTTGAATACAGTTATTCAAGACCCGTCTGGCGTACATAAAGTTATATAAAATTATATAAGACTTGTAAACGTAACGTCGTAATATTTTTGTGGAAACAAAAAAAATAGTTGTTTCGATTTCAACATTTCACGATTCCTCGTAAATCCCGGTGCTCGGATTTCTCGAAAAGAAACATTCTCAAGTATAGCGTACACGTAATTTCGTCCCCATTTCGTGGAACACTCCGAGATTCTTATGATTCTGGAAGAAACGACTTTTTTTTCCCCTTCATCCTCTTCAAATTAAGAAAACCCCAAGGAATAACCATTGCCTCCAAGGAACCATTGTCTCGTATTGCTGCGCCGGCTCGACCCAGTACTCGGGATACCATAAACAAGGCTGGAAGTTTTAAAAAAATATCATACGTCCGCAGGAACAGTCGGCGCCATTGTTGCTCGAACAAAGACGCCAGTGGCGCCACGTCCGCTCTCGAGGACGAATACTCAACTACCACTACTTTTCCCTGACCTCTTGAAACGAACGCACTCCGCTCAGCCATAACGTTTAGTATGTGATTGAGATGTTTTTTTTTCCTTCTTTTTGTTTACCTTATTACACTTTTTTTTTTTACTTTACTCGAAAATCCCCTCTCACACCCGTATTACGTATTTTCACTTGACAGAGACATTTATCGAGCGTCTTTTCAGTGTGAAAAATCACATGCAAATCGAAAAGACATATATTTTTGACAAACTTGCTATTATGGAATCCACGAGTAGTTGTCGGATCGATTGAATTTCGTTGCGTAAGGTTGTATAATGTTATCTAGATTTTAATTAACGATGCGTCGCTTCAAGATCACGACCCTCAAAAATTTTCCCTTATCTCCTGACGGTCTCAAGATTCAACGTCATCCAGACGTTCAACCTGATTACGCGCGGCTTGGTTTCCCTCGGAGTTCTTCTGTGCTCACTGGGAAAGATAATTTTCACATTTCTTGTTCGTACCCAAATTAGATAAAGTTATCGTGTCACTTATCAGGTGGTACAGTTTGACAGGTCGAAAAAAAAATGTTCCTAATAGAAATCTCATTGCCTCTCAGCAGCCCCTTGGACTCTTAAAGAATAATTGAATTTTCAAAATTAGCCATTTTCTACCTATCGATCGATCGATATAAATATATATATGTCAATCTGATATTCAACGTCATCAACCGATATCACGACGACGCACGTTACTTATGGACCACACCAAGGCATCTCTTGGTATCTCATTGATAATCTGATTGATCTCGAGACGCATAAGATAGAAGAAAAAAATCGGCAGCTCCTTTCGATCGCAAGAGAATTCAAAGAGAAGCGATAGTAATCGGAAATGTCGTTTTCCTTGAAATATACCACATATCTTATATATGTATGTATATAATACGTATACATATATATACACCAATCAGACTCGCATTTCTAAAGGAAACCGCCACTCAGAGATCGGCTAGTCAATTTTTTTTTTAGAATCCAAGTAAATAGGTCCATTATGGCCTGAGAGCACGTTCAACGCAATCCATACGTGTAAAACACGTGGATAGCAATATATCGATAATTTTTATACAGACTCATATGTAGTCTTGCTTAATCGTATAGAAACAAAGGAACACGATCTGTACGTTTAACAATTTCCTATAAGGAAACGTGCGCTTTACCAACCAGCTTGTACATACCGTTAGGGATAAATTAGTGTTATGAAATTTTTTTATAGAAAAAAAATATATACAGCTAGATTAGCCTTGTTCGAGAAAACGTCGGTAAGAATAATTTACGTTGGCACCAGTGACCTAGGGTGCCCTTTAACTTATTGGATTACATAAATGCTGTCCTTTATCACGGACTTACGGGCATAGGGATGCGTCACGGTAACAAGGATCTTCCTGTCCCTTGTGAGATTCTGTTTTGAATTATTACCGCTTCTCTTAATTTTCCCCAGAGAATACGGTGTGAAGTTCGAGCATAAACGTTTCCGTGGTTACTGCGAAGATTTTCAATTTCTTTTTTTCCTCTCGTTACAGACGATTCTAACCTAATTACAACAAGATGGCCTCGACCATGAGTCTGCAGCAGCATACCTCATCTCAGGACACAGTCGACTTTTCTGGATACCTGCAATCGTCGCACAGTCATCAGTCGCACGCGAAGCAGCCTGACAGGCAGCAGCTACAGGGTGGTCAAAAAACATCGAGTCGAGATCACAGCGCCAGCTTCACCAGCACCAAGGGACTTTTGAATGGACCTGGACAGAACAATTGTTTTCTCAACAGTGCCGTGCAGGTGAGTGTTGGAAATAGATTTTTTTTTCATAAATCTATTTTTAATCATTTTTAAGCTGTGAAATTCGCCTTTGGCCTTTTTTTCACGACGCCCGAACCCAGGCAACCCGTCACGCTCGCGCGTCGTTACGCAAACGCGTTGATTCCTCGACGTCCTCGATTGCGTCGACGAAGGAAGTTTCGTTAAAGATGTCATTTCGTTATTATTATTTCCATAGGTGCTGATCAATTTATCATTTAGTCGTTTCTAGCTGCGTCGCGTTACTTTTCTCTCGTATGAAATCGTTTCTTGCGTTAAGCTTCGTTCACATACTACCTATGTTCATTCTGTGTATACACGTGCGTATACATATACCTCACGCCCATAGAAATTACGATCAATTCAATTTACATGTAAACGAATCGCTCTGTCGTCGTCCGGATCCGATTATGGACGTTTGTTAGCGGTTCGTTAGACGCTGAGCGCCCGTGCGGACACGCCTTGTTCCTTATGTCGTGTCCCCACGATTTCGTTCCATTGTCCTTTGTGTTTCCATATACACGTCGTTAAGTGACAACACGCGTGTAGAGAGAACGAGCGACCGATAATCGTCTGGACGACATTTATTATCTACGGGTAATAATAATGATAACAAAATAAGGAGAGCGAGAAAACTCGGGCGCATTATTTTAAGGTCATTGTCACAGTGTCGTCAGATACGACAGCTCGAATTCCTTTACTTTCGATGAGCCATGACTTTTTTTTCTTTATTTTTCCCCTCCTCTCGATCACAGATTTAACATGAGACTCGCATAACTTGACGTTACGTGACACGTGATCGAAGTGTCAATCGTGAACGCGCACGCGAACTGGGTGTGGTGACTGCCTTTGCGCCGCGTCACGATTTAGAAAAGAAACCACGTGACACGTGGTTAACCCTTGTTAATATTATTCTTATCGATACATGCTTTTTTCCTGTAAGACGAGCGATAAGGATAATATTATCAGTGGGCTCCGATCGTACATACTTTATAGCGACCTCTCACTTCCTAATGCTTTTTCCCTCGGCATCTCTCTGACGTCGGATCGTCACGTGGCGCTTTTCCACGAAGCCGCAAGAATCTCTGAATGAAACTTTCACGCGCTACTTCAATACAATTACTGCCAGCACGTATACCGAATGGCATCGCTGTCCGTAGATCACATACGTGGACGCGCGTGTCGCTCACTTGAGAACGTGATCGTACCAGGTGTCGTCCCACTGCGAATACACCCGTAAGGATCGGTAAAGAACACCGAAATTGTATGTGTAATATTTTTCACGCGCACTGTACGCGAAGTCAAAGCCAGGTCCACACGGTATGGGCGACTAAATCTTATAACGGATTCACAGTCGATCGTTTATGGCGATTCAAGTTGAGAGAGTCCTGAGAAATTTGTATTCGCCCGAAAGACACGCGCCCGTTCAATTCCGGAGCTGGTGGATACGACGAAAATCAAGGTAAGCCACCTATAGTACGCTCGTCACAAGAGCAGTACGTATAGGTGTGCCATCTGTGTTAAGCTGAGTGCGCGTGCACTCGCGGGGGACGTGGAACGATGAGTGAACATGACGTAGCTCACGTATCGGGCTATATGGGCGTATGGTGTATAGTAAACAAATTTTTTTTGTTTCTCTCTGTATACCAGTATGCATTCGTATAGTGCGTGCGTGCTTGTTATTCTTTTTTTTATTACGCCAGAGAAAGATTGCACGTTAGCACGTACGTACTGTAGATTGACGTTTCAGTCCGATCTGAAATTTCATGCTCGTCAATGACCCTGATTCGGCGCTGCTTCGACTACGACTCGGAAATTATACACCCGGAGGCTCACGAACTCGGGAATTTTTTTCTTTTTTTTTTTTCTTCAAAAGTTTATCACGCCTATACGAGTCTTATACCGGCGCGGAGATCGCACGGTGACTTTACGTTCGGATTGTTTGACTGGTTCGGCGTGCCCGTTATCTTTTTCTTTTTTCTACTGGATAACGATTTCGACCCGTTCGGCCCGGTATTTTTACATATATTCGCATGGATCTGGTTCTGCGTTTAGTTGTTATTATTATTTATTGTCGACGGATCCCACGAGGCTTCTGCTCTGTCGAATGGCGATAGTTGGTTTTTCTTTGTCCTTTTTTTTTATTTTTCTACTGGATAACGATTTCGACCCGTTCGGCCCGGTATTTTTACATATATTCGCATGGATCTGGTTCTGCGTT
>JARQTI010000454.1:3200180-3216714 GCA_030142655.1 Trachelus tabidus | reverse complement strand
AGAGAGAGAGAGAGAGAGAGAGAGAGAGAGAGAGAGAGAGAGAGAGAGAGAGAGAGAGAGAGAGAGAGAAAGAGATATCAGAAATAGAAAAAATAGATACAAGCACCTAAGCACGCATTGCGTACGCATATGTTTGTATATACATATAGTTTATAATACTACTACTTAATATTAATTATCAAAATTAAAATCCAATCCACTTTACAACGCAGCTAAGTTACCTAGGAATTCACTCCTGATTTCAAAGCGCAGGCAACCTAACCTAATTAACCATAATAATTGGCAAACCCGTCTTCCATGAGTTTTCTACTCTAATTGCTCTCGCGCCATAAAAGGATGGAAAGGCGAAGGAACATAAACATAGTATAGCTCTACGTAGTCCCAAGGCTCTCTTTACCCGATTGTCAGGATTTTATGAATAATTGCTTGCAAGCTTAAGAGTCACCGAGGCGACCTTATTACTTTACCAAGAGCTCCGCTTAACGCTTGGGAAGGTTAAGTCGGTACGGTCAGATAATACAATTTTTCTATTTTCATATTTTGCCGCGTATTTTTCATCTAAAAGATTCAAGATCATTCTTGAATCTACCTGTACCCAGGGTCTTGGCACTGACGTCCTCGTTGGTAAAGTTCATTTTTGGTCACTCCAAATGAAAATTATTGACTCGGTGGGTGACTCAGTCGAACCTAAGATTTTCGAGATCAGTGTCCCTCGCCTACCCAGTGAACTTCCCACGTGTTCCTGACATCTCCAAGGAAGCCACGGTCGCCTCCTATTCGAGTAAACCCGAAAGCAGTCTTGTGTATATCCGCCTTTATTCTGCTCAGCGATTTGAATATTTGATTGATAATTTGAAACTGAAACAAATAACTTTGGCTACATGTTCATCTACGGAGACGTGTCACTTTTTTTTTTTTTTTCAATATCTAAATTCTGCATACCCCAAGGTTCGTGCAGCTGCCAGGTACACGACCGATCCGCACCTGACCCTGGTGATCGTCCTGGGGGATGCTCTGGGGATTCGACTTGGCGATTGGTCGAACAATGAAATAGAACGGCAGCACGTGCCCCGGGCCATTGAGCAGCTGTCCCATCAGGTCTTCCGACATAGTCCACATGGCGCAGATGGATTTTAGCCACCCTCGCCCATCCACTTTTTTTTGCGCGGTCCAAGAGCAAGCTCAGTGGGTCGACAATTCCCTAGTGAGTTTATATCAACACTGCCTAACCTCACCTAGAAGTAATCATACCAAAGGCCAATCAATACGGTTCGGTTAACGTCGCACGTTAAGGATGAGCTCTGCAGCGACATACGTACCGGCCCAAAGGGTTTCCCCAAGTGTCACAAATTGCTGGCCCGTGATTCCTGCTGCCTGACGAACAGCGGAACAATGGCCCATCCTAGACGGGCATAATCGTAATGCCCCTAAGGCCCTGCTAATGCTTTTCCCCGAAACTACAGACCGGAAGTCGCTACGGGACTCCGAGTATCTTGTGGAGCAGGTGTTCCTGAAGTAGCTTCTCTGAGTCATCCTCACCAGGTGATTCCCACTGGACGTTTGGTAAAGCAGACTGAAAGCTAGACTTGGCAGGTGTCTCCTCCTAGTGGCTCATCTTGACCGTTTAGGCACCTCATTGAAATTTGGCCGCTGATGATCATCCGTCCACTCACTTCCTACGCCATTCCTGAGATCACCCTGATTCTGTAACCTCAGGTCCCGTATATATATATATGCAGACACTTATGGATCCAAACCTTTGAGCCTGGCACCTTGCCAGCAAAATCCGAAGAAGGGATCTGCGTTGGTATAGTCAGGTGAAATGAAGCCAGAAGGAAAAGAGTAGCTCACCAGGGCGCCTCCTAAGAACCACGTGTGGGAAAACGCCACCATGCGAGACTGAGAAACGCGTGGGTTCGATTCTTCATGTGTGACGTATTCACTATTACCTTCTTACCTACGGTTCACATACTCACGTACGCGTTGTCTGGTAACCATGAAGACATACTCATGAATTTTTCTCTTTTTCGTCGCACCTGGTGAACGGTCTTGGAATCAGCATGAAGAACCAGAACTAAATTCGTATACCTATATATGTATATATATGTCAGTTTTTTATCAGGTTAAATAAGTATTATCACGTGCATTCGATTCAATGCATTTAAAATTTCGATGCACTGAAAAATCAACCGGTACCGATATTCACACTGTTTTGTTATTTCAAAAGGAACCGTCGAATTCGCATGGGAAATTCGACTGGGTACTTCTGGGAGTGGCGCGTCTGTCTCCGGATGTCAAAAAGAATGAAGGTGTTAAATATACAGGGTGGGCCCGGTTTATTCTTATGTTAACGCTTTTTATTCAGCGCCACGTGGCTTTGTCCATGGTAGAGACCCGCACGAAGTTCAATCCAGTCGTCGCCCTGTAAACTGTATAGGAATTCATATTTAGTATATTGAGAGAAGGAAACGTGACCTTCGAAGGAGCACGTGGAGGTTTGACATCGACGAGTCAGACAAGCTCATCACGTGTCATTATTTTTCTTACCCTTTAGTAAGTTATCCAGAACTCTCGTTACAAACTAACCCTTAGCGGCCTCATGGATTCTTTTGCGATTTTTAGGTTAGATCCATTACGCATCGTCTCCCTCGCCAGCTCATCCAGCACGACCAGTCTATCTTAATCTCAATCTTTGAACTCCAGTATAGCTCAACCAAGCGAATCGTCCTCCCGCAGTGTTCGCACTGTTCGCAGTTCAGCTCGTCCCATCTTGGATCAGCCTGTGAAATCTAACCCTTTTGAACGCTCGAACAACCTCAACTTACTTTTATAGCTGACTATACCTTATAGACTGGATAACTTTAGTGTATCCTGCAGGTCTCCGTAGTCCCACCTTCTGAATGTTCGTCCTACTGGACCAGAACCATCCCACTGATCTCGAGTTATACTGTACAGTGTAGTACATATATGTGTGTGTCATATATGAGAGATCTGTCAGTAATATTTATTTTTCACTGACCGACGAGACGCCATCTTTTTTTTTTTAAAATGTATCCTCCATACCTGACTGTACATAATTTCGTATGCGTAGTGACGGTTGATTCACACTTTGTATTTTGTGTTATCACTCCCTGTGGACCAAGGAATTTGATTAGGATCCTCCCCAGTGACGAGTTAGGGCCTGAAATTAAATTTCAAGCTAATTGAGTATCTACGGAGGTTTTCCTTGTGGGTCAAAGTTTACACGAATTATTTAATGCATTCGATAATTGTATTTATACACTTTGCAGTGTGTGTAGCCTTGTGCTTTGTTTTCTCTGATAATGAAAATGCGATATTTTACGTAGCGACGTTGGCTCCGCGAGTGTGTGTAAACGGGACAATGACTTCCTCGGTGAATCCTGGAGATACGTAAAATAACATAAAATAACGTAATCAGTCTTGCGTAATTCTTATGAAAGATCGTTGCGATGCTCGGGGGTTCTCAAGGCCTTGATTAAGCTCAGACATGGAATAAAATTATTGCTGATGCTGTAGAAAATGGTACAGGGTGCGGCGTTGTCGTTAGTAACAACGGGAGATGTACTTCGAGGATGATTTATTAAAAAAAGAAAAAAGAATTAATCCAAGCGCACAGTATGGATACTATAAATGGCTTGATTAAACTCATAATTGCTATACGCACTTTCTCTGACAATTTTTCTGTATTGCGCATGCTCGTTGCACAGCCACGCAATTATTCGCACAGTTTAGCAATGCATGCAATCCAATTCCCGTTATCCAATGAATTTTATCCATTCGCATTTTCTCCAGCAATTCCACGCACGTTATTCCCTTGCTGTAGCAGTTCGTCGTGGCGTCCAATTCGTAGAAATGTAAATGCGTGACGTTTCTATGTACACGACACAATAACATAAATAATTGCGAAACTACCGGCATGGGTATTATACACGGTAGTGATTTTTTAGTTTTTTTTTTTAAAGAAAAAAGATTTATCGCCCGCTTAGTAACCGTTAATTATTCCCTGAACGAAACACATCGGGCCACCTCCCATTGGTATTAACTCGTAAAATATGACGGGTTAGGTTATTTGAGGTTAGGTTAAAAGAGTCACGGTACTGCTTCAAATATAATTCTTCCGGGAAGCCCTCGATCCGACATTCTTGAACTGTCGGTAAATGCGAAATCACGAGAACCTCAAAAGAGACGTGGAGGCAATAATTTTGTTGCCGTACGGTAAGAAACGTTCCTCGATAACAATAATTTGTAAAACACGGGCCATTTATTTCACACGCTCGTGCCTCGTTCTCTGTGAGTTACATGTATATACCGCCCTACTGGTTTCTACTCCTCACGATGATCGGAAACGTCGACTCGGCTTTGTTTTGTCTTCGGCAGGCGAAAAAAAACTCTCGAGGATTCCTCCTGAGGTCGAGCTTACGTTCGAGCGCCGCTGCGCCATCTGTTGGGTAAACGCGAAAGGTCTCCAGCAAGTAACAAATACTCGCTGCTGACATGGGTGAACTCGTGTATACGTGAAAAATAATAAGGACGGATAAGGATGTTCCTGGTGAACAGAGTTAAGAGTTATTACGAGTGGAAAGAAGCAACACGGGGCTAGTTACAAAGGTGATGGATATTATTTAAACCCCGTATCATTTCCATTGTTCTGGCCGACAGAGCTTACGGGGGGTTATGTTTGGTGCGCGAAGTGAGGTTACGTTGCTCTCTGTGGACAAAAGGGAAATGAGAATTGGTGTTTGAATGTAATTTCGACGGCCTGTGTCGGAGGTACGATTATAAATTAATCAAGGAGTGGATAATGAGTCCTTAGCTCGGACACGGTTGCTGCTCTACGTGGGAGCCACCGACGTCTCTCCGAGGTCTGGCGCCTCACTTACATCTCTCTTTATACAGTGAAGGAAGAAGCCCCCGACGGAACCACGTATCCTACCATACGTATACCGTGATTCACACCTACGTCCATTAAGGCGAATGTGAATCTCGTGCAATTATACTACCCGAATAGGTTTGCCAAGTTACGCCAGACCGGAGATTGCTGCTTTCATGCTGTAGGTATATCATACCCGTGCATACGTAATTAGCCGTGCCGTACCGATAAATCCTTCATTTTGTTTAGACTTTTCTTTTTTAATAAAAAATATTTTGAAGACTACAAAGGAAGCATAGGATTTCCTCGAAAACAAATTAAAATCCACGTCGATCGTAATTAATATCCGGAAGATTTAATCTTGAAAAATGCAAAGGGATTAATAATCAAGAGGAGCTACAGCAATCAGACATACAGAAGGATGTTCTCCCTAGGTTTCGTTACGATAACAGGAAAGGCAAGTTCTTATGAAGTTTACATGCTGGTACGTGTAGATATAGATATATGTGTGCATATATATAAATATACTATAAAGAGCATTCATTTAGCACACTAACTATGAATAAGTGCTCCACAGGCCGACATTATTAAAACACGTGAAACCCGGTATCTCACGTGGTGTAGCCACCGTGACCACATAGTAATAGTAAAAGCGCAGAGATAGGAGAGGTTATGTAGCCTCGACCCGGGGGCTGCTGAATGAAGGAGGACCGAAAGAGGGCTCGAACCGGAAGCCGCCACCGGAACCGCTCCTCCTTGCCAGGTTCACATGGCCATTGCCAGTCGAGGAGGTCACGATAATTCTTTGCCGTCTACGCTATACCGGCTGCAGGTGCTTCCATCAGATAAAGGCGGATTCACACCGAACTTCGTTGAGGAGTCGAAACGTCTTTTGCCATGTAACCGCCGTCATTGCCGTTGCGTCTCGAGTCAGTGATCTCTTTTATTTTCTTTTTTTAATTCCCTTAGTTACCGACCACCCCCTAGTACCGGACACCATATGCAATCTCATGCATGCTGCATGAGGAATTACGAGCGGATTTTTAACTTTCGATTATTTCATCTATCCGCTTCGATTTACGGGGGCCTGATGGAATTATTAGTCCGTGGGAAATCGCACTAATTTAACCCCCTTTTTAGGGATGAAAGGATTCGACGTGGCTAATGGCGCATGACCAGACTCTATGATCCATGTAAACACGACCGATGGACTTGAACGAATTAATTGTTAGAAACTGAGATTTTTGAAAAGGTGAACTATTTTCTGTTTTTCATGCGTAACGGTAACTCGAATGCTTGTGTAAATTTCGACCTTTATCGAGAAGCTCCGAAAAATGGTCGTTTTGTAAACTGTTATGGTTCTTGCTCACTCGCGAATTCGTAACGGCACTGCAATGGAGTCCGACGGGTACAATCGTGTCGAACCATTCGCGAATTTAAATTCGAACCAATTCGCAGCAGTCACCACGTTCGATTAGGATTTTATTATTCGCTCTGTAAATCTTCTGTCTGCGTCCTAATTGTATAATATTTTGTCTTAATTAGTCTCCGTGTAATAACGAAAAAAAAAAAAGGCTTGGCTTAATATTCTTTAATTTATACTCGTCCTCTTTTTTCTTAGTTACCTTCTCATCGTGGTCGAACCACATAAAATTAGCATTCTCATATAAATCCTAGTCGTTTTCACGCGGTCGTATCGTTCGACATTTGAAAGTCAAATTGACCGTTACGATGTCGCTTACTTGTGCGCCTGCGCACTGGCAACCCGCGACGCACGGAAGATCAGCCGATCGCCCGTAGGCGTTCATCTTCGATCCACATATTTCGTGCAATGTCCATTCGATAGTCTGGAAGGAAATAATTTCTTTCAATTCTATTACAGAAACAGTCATTTACAGTCAGCATCGGACAATGCACGTGCTCGGGTTGACTATTGTAAAATAGCATGGCCGCATTCGTGCAGTGAATACTGATAGCCTATGGGGATCACGTGAGCCATGTAGGCGCGTACTTGGGTCGTGTAAACAATACTTGATAAAGGTAAAACGCAGGTATAAGTTCACCGAGTGGTTTCTAGAATTGGCGACATGCTGTTCATTGTCTTGGGACTGATGGGGATTAAGGACTCTGACCAGAATAATATTCTTTGCTATTCATTCGTATCTTGAAGTGTTGGTATCTATTTTTTTTTGGATACTAACGTATGTGGCTTTCTGGTTCTTTTTTTTTTTACTGTTGGCTTACTTTTATACTCGTTTGAGTGACTGTAGAGACATTATCACGTGGTACCAGCTGTGCGTAGTACTACGATCACGTAGACCCCGTTCTCCGGGATCTGTAATGGCGGCGGGTCAACATCCTATCCGTATTGCTTAGCGCTGGTAGCGATCCTACAGGATGTTCGTCGAAACTCGAGATGCTCTCGGCGAATGGCTGCTCTTCTATCTTCCCGCGTTCTTACTTGGAGCTGTATATATATATGAGCTTGTCTGTCGTTCTTTGTTGTAATTTCGAAAATATTTTTTGACACGTCAATATTATCGATTCTGAGGTATTTATTGTTTAACGAGTGGATAAGTTTGATATTAAAATTTATTTTTTTATGATACATTGTACACGGTGCAGGGAGATAATTATAAGGTTAAAATACTGAAAATTTTATTGGATTAATTTCAAAATAGCTCATTAAGGTATTATCTTGATTTCATTGTTTCCTTCGAGTTTCCTGTCAATTTCTACGCGCTCTCACGTTGGTCAGTGTTTCGACCAATGGCCATTCTTCCCGCCCGAACGGCTTTATCCTTGAAGTCAATATTTTTTTTTTCAATCAAAATTTTATTTTTTCGCTACGGGTTGCTCTCCCGACAATATGGCGGCGAATCGTTGTCGGGTTACCGTCCGAAGGGAGGCTGGCATTGAAATCTCCATAGGGATAAAGAGGGAGTTGAAGCGCGCGCAACCAATTTCTGAGATTCCTCCGGGGTCTCTCGACCAATGAGAGACTCTCCCGCTTCTCGTATCCTTGAATATAAGATTTTTCAAAAGTAACTGCTCGGACCCGCAATCTTCATTCTCATTCCTGTCACGTTTACAGTCTCCTGTGCCTATACAGCATAGACAAGACAAATGGCATCCCTGAGGACTGTACTTACGTTAATGGCTTATTTCTTGACACCCCCCCCCCCCCCACCCAACCGGATGTACCAAAGATCCCCCAGGACACGAAACTCTACTAAGGTCCATGGACTATTCAATCGTTAATAATTTAAAAAAAAATTCATATACTCCAATCAAAACCAATTGGTACCCAGAAAGCCCACATGCACTTCCTACGCTATAGCGTTAATATGCAATCTGTGCTCATTTTGAAAGAAAAAATTAATAAATCAAAATGCAGATTTCGTATCAGTACCAATACGTAGGACGCATACGTGGGTTTGGTCCATTTATCATATTTCTTCATTGCAATTGGTACCAACTGCTTGTTCAAAGAATTAATTTTAAAAAATCCACAACTTTCCATAACAAATTTTCCACAAGTTGCATGACCTCGTACCGGAGTGCAATCTGGATGCACTCTGAGTGCGTCCGATAAAAGTTAATCCAACGAATTGAAAGCACAATACAAATGCACTTTTACTCCAGTTTTAATCTTGGAACCAGTTCACCCCACATAAGAGACCATCGAGCCTAGTCTCTTTTACGGCGCAGTAGGTACTCCTCTGACCCCCCACGGAACCGGTCCAGCTGCGTCCTCTTCTCTGCTCGAACTTTCCTCTTCCTCAGCCAAGCAACCTAACCTGACACTACCCTCAGCTTCCTATCCAACTTCGAAAACGGGTTTGGTCCCTCCTCTTGCCACCTGGTCCCCCGGGTCTGCGTTCACTTTGGCCTCGATACACTCACGCCGATGCACCCTGGGGTATGAAGGATCCGACCAGCCATTTAAAAAAATGCTCTTTAACACGTAACACTGTATCCCCATTTTTTAAACAAATTTTATACCTGCATGTCCAATCCGAAAAAATTTGAAATTACGTTCCCTTTACAGATTTCCTACAGTCCTCGACGATCCATTAATTCGTTTCTATCTGTTGCAATTAATGCTCCGTTCACTGTTCAGTTTTTCACGCTGATACTTCTTCATGGTATCCACACGTTGAGACGACTCTATTCATAATCTGTCGATATCAAAATGTCTTACCTATCCTTTCGTTAAAATCACCGTAAATCCTACTCGAATACACACTCGCGATGTGTCTCCTGCCACTCATGGGCACACATCCAGATCCTGCCGGTGGCTGCGCAGACACATACATACATGTATTGAGCGTTGCTATAAGGATTACGAGGAACCAGTTTTCCATGTTTCTTTGCTTTTGTTTTGGTGGCGCGCACGTGCGCGCGGCACCTCGGTAAATGGTGGAGGAGCTATTCACCGGAGGAGGAGGAGGAGGAGGAGGAGGAAGGAGAGAGGAAAGAAAGAAGAGGAGCTGGACCGACTATGGATGCTGCTGGGAGTGATGATACTAGGCTAAAAAAAGTCATAAGTAACCCATGATAATTTTGTAATTTCACATGTGCCAGTCGAAATTTAATATTTTTATAATTTTCGTTATAGCCGGTCCATTGTACCTGGAGATTCATCTCGCGGAATCGCCTGCGGACCTTTCAGATTCATCGCCCACTGTCTCTTAGCATGGTAGGAAGTGTCTTGCAGGTGCAGGTGCACTCGGTCGCAGTGATTAGACCTCTGGTCTCTTCCACCTACCGTCTGCGTCTACCCGCCGTACTTGGTATAACAAGATTCTTCTCGTAATAACCTTTCCTATCGTTTAACTTAATAGCCGCCATCTTTATTTTCGTCACTGTCGTTCAGACGCCTCCAAGCAAGACTTTTCTCCGCTGAAGTCAGACTCAAAACTGCAACCAGCTGTCGTCGTTTCTTGGGGACCCTGTATTTAGGGATAATTCAATACTTTGAGCTCCTCAGAAAACGTCCGAGACTCGTCGACCATTTAAACGATAACGTTTTCGTTCGTTCTCGGCCAACAAAGAAATTCCATGAAACTGAATGCCGGTAGATCGAGTGGTACATCTGATACTGTACCGCGCTAAGTAAATAGCACGTAAACCGATCTTAGATTACCTCGCGGAAAGCCACTCCGAATCTGTCTGAACTGCCGGAAGGGAGGATCACGGCAGTTAGCGGTAAAACTTTTCGGACTGTTACCCTTTAACGGGTGGCGAATACGTTTTCTTTGTTATTTAGGCAAATGGCGAATCTCGATTAGAATTATCCGCCATCTTGGTCTCGGTTTGGCGAATCGTTAAGATCGCTGTGGTAATAGGGTATGTGTATGGAAATTCAGCGATGCCCTCTTACGGTACCGAGAAACTTCGCCGTAGAGGACAAAGTCCGTTAGCGCGAAGGGTGTGATTGCGTTTAAAAAATTGTATCTTTATTTTCTAGTAAAAGATCGAGAACATTCAAGGCTGATTGGACCGTTGAAAACTTTAGGGTTTCTGCAAAGTGGCTCCTGGCACCAGGACAACATGTACTTACTGACCTGTTTTGGAATCTGTCATTTTTTTTCTTCTTCTGATATTATAGGTTATGTTAGACTACTGCTACTACCGTACAAGGACCTCGCTTATTAGCAGGCTTCTAGATCGTCCCTGGACCATATTGACATCAGCCTAGGCACCAGTCCGTAAACTGTGTTGCAAAATCAGCAGCTGCCGGCTGCTTCGTGGATGCTGGCACGAGGCTTCACTGAGGTTACATCATACGATGAAGATGAGCTCGTGTGGCATTCTGCTGATGGTGACTTGGATGAAACCCTTTCACCAGCAGCAGCCATGCAAGCAGGTTCAGTTCCAAGAGCGGGCATCAGGAATGCCTCATGGGCATCCTGGTTGACATTTATCCAAGATTCGCTGAAGAGAGGAGACCAGCAGGCTGACGTAAGGGAGTCTGACCTTATTGTGACACAGCGATAAGAAATTTCTTATCAGTCAATTGATCTGTTTAATTACCATGATACTTACTCCACTGGTAGATCTTTTACCGGACCGTGACGACTTCCTGATCTGGTTCTCAACGAACGAGTCTTCATCAGTGTTACACCAGGTAGAACGGAGTCGCAGTTGATCCTCGAGGAACCCAGGGAATCCCAGAAAGAGCTTCATCTCGTCTTTCACCCGTAATCGTACACCCACCTCCCCCAGGGAACATGATTCCCATCTTAATCGTCATCAGTCAGTAAGCCTGGATGTAGGTTAGCCAGGGATGAAATCTCTAGGATGTGAAAGGAGAAGAAAGTCACGCATCGTCAGGCACAAATAATCACCCTTGAGACGAAGGTAGACCAATGCATTTACACCCTCACGTAAGAGCCTCAACCCCTGTCGACTTTTCTGATCTTCCTCTTTTCTCTAGATCCACCCAAGGCGAACGAACGTCCCTCAGGGCAGGTTTCCCAGGGAGCAGGTAACCCGGTGCCTTCCTTCCTCTCTTCTAGACACGTCCTTAGTTATTCCCTTTCACGTGGGGTCTTGACCTGTTGCTTTTGTACGGCGAACAGAAGAGAAACCGTCTGTGACACCTGTCGTTTGTTACACGTGACTCTGAGGAACTCGTGCAACCCTAAACGCGTACTCACGCACGCTGTAGGTGGTAACCCCTCTGTGCACTAGCACGCGATCATCGTCGATGTAAAACGTGCGTATGGAGTAAACGAGTCTGCGACGGGTTATAACAAGCAGACTGTTTTCACTATAGAATTGATCCACGCACCATCTGTAGACGAGGGTTATGTGCGTGACGACATATGGGAAACCATGCAAGTGGCATTCGAGTATCGTTTTCGAATTACCACGTGAAACGTGGTGGTTGCGTGTGGTTGTTGATACGAGTTTGCTAGGTAAAAATTATATAAAAATTTATAAGCAACTTAAGCACAGTTTCTATGCACGACTCTGTACTGTATTATATATCAGTATTACCAACAGAATTTATATAAAGTCTGTCTTAGAGGGATGAACGTTCCTAATGCATTATTGTAAGGACAGTACAGTCAGCAATGAAATCTGTTTCTCACGTAGCTCATCAGACACGTCCTTTGGCTGAAGAATGACGCCGCGGCGGATGCACGTGCGTCACGTTGGCGATCGTGGGGAGAAAAAATGAATACTCCCCGGTCCTGGGGCAAGTCTTGAGACGTAACGTGGACTTGTGGATTGAAGTAGAGGGAAAGCAGAGACACTTGAGGATCTTTCCAAGATCCTAGTGGTCTTGGTTATCAATTGGATTTTCTACAGTGTCTGGAGACTGTCAGTCCGTCGTGGGATAAGGGCTGGACCTGTTTAGGCGCCAGAGATCTTCTTTGTTATCTTCGAAGGAAAGTCTTTCACACGAAAGTTCACCCTTGGGAAGATCGACGTACGTCTGGGGGGGGGGGGGGGTTTGCTTCTGGAATATATCACCCTGTAACAGACTACGCACTTATATCCTTTGCAAAACTCAAAGGCTGTAATAACTGACACGTAGAACAAACCCAGCTCAAGTTTCTAGGGTGCCCAGCATTTCGTGCTGATCTTTGTTTTATCTATTCACATTAGAAAAATCGAAACTACAAACTGTCTCGGGTATGCCTGCGCGGTTCGCCATGGCAAGATGTTAAATAAATTGCAGGCTAGAGTACCACCGGCGCCGTTCATGGCTTCGACTCCTGGTTGCAATTCAAATATTATACCAGGGGCGAACCCTCGTGCGTATACGCGCTTGTTGCGCCTTCCATTTCTATTTCGTCAAGCGCTGTAGAATATCCTCGAGAGTCGTATAGAAACTGGCTGCTTTGGCGCCATGCAAATGAAGGCCAGTTGCGAGGGCGTATAAAACCGTGACTCGCATAGAGACACAACGTAAAGTTTACGTATACTGGCATGCCCGCTGGTAAATTCAGAAGGGTGGCTCTTCGTTATTTCAGCGTCTGAATGCGTTAACTGTGTAGCAAATAATCCACGTGTTTAACGAGATTAAATTGTATCCCAGTTGATCCTTCTAAAAATACCATAGAAATTTCTCTTCGGCTCACTCCTTGGCAAAGTTATGTCAAAGTATAGTCGGACTCTACGATGGATTTTCATATATTTAAATCAGCATGTCTCTCGCTACCTACCGATACGAACATAACCTCCAAAGCCAATGCTTGGTGTATGATCTAAATGTTTCAGCCGTATAATAAATGTACAACAATTGAGGTATGTTTACCCTCGGGTCAAGACACGCTACCGCGTTATGAATCCATACTCCCAAAATGACGTTTCCTTTATTCTCAAACGAAATTGCGTAACGAACTCGTAGCAGAGTAACGTAGCGTAAAATGTCAGTCTCGGGAGAAGTCTCCCCTGTCCCCACCTCGTCCCGTAAGACCGGTTAGTGCCCAGAGGCTGTTATACTACTATAGAGAGACAAGCCCGAGGTCCGTAAGAGTTAGATTCTCTCTCTCTCTCCCCCCCCCTCTATCTCTCCCCCTCCCTCCCTACTCCAAGCTCGACCGACAACGGGCTCTCTCACCCACGCCACGGTCTCGTAGTAAAGATGGCCGACTCTTGTATGCACTGTAGTAATTCTATATATAGTACTACACTGTACCTACTATACCGGCGTGGTACAGTATTTACTACTACGTAAAACTCTGTGTATGCGTTTTCAACGTAGTTCGCAACCTGAACGTCAGGCCTGCATTTGGCGCTGCCGTCACTTATGTACCGGCTAGGCCCTACCCAGGCATTGTTCGAGTGACGCCCGCGTCAGACACAACCTAACAACCTGGTACATCCTAACGTTCGAGCTCAATGTTAGCTGGGAAGGAAATAGTGACGCTGGCAATGGGTACCGCGGTGGGAATTTAAAGTGTCAGTGAAAACTGTTGATAAGAACAGTTTGCCGTAGTGGTTTTACGATCTTTTCCTAAATCAACATCGAACAAGGAATTGAGAATTATCCTAACGTACGAGTTGTGGAAGATGAAGCAAGAGCGAGCACGGCGACAGGCGCTCTTTCAGATTGCCAAGGTTCGTTTTTCTATAACGATAATATTATTTTATTCGTCATTATATATTTAGTGTAAGAGTTCACTGTTCTGACATGGCCGCGCGGGCCAGTTTCCGTTCTCCGCTTTCTACCTGTTGATCACGCAGCTTCTCTTAGTGGATGCGAAATTTCGTATGTATCCTTTATCCTTTTATCATCTTCATTATATGTTATCGCTAATTAGGTCACTACGTACGGCTCATACCGTTTAATATTTAATTCTAATACGAGTGACAGATCTGAAGTGACACAGCGTGGATCGAGAGTACGTGACTGGAGACTGTCTTATGTCACGGCGTTATCATTCTCCTGGAATCTTTGACTTTGGCTAGAAATAACAGAAGACTCGTATTATTATTCGGCCAGTTTCTCTCAGAGGCTGCGCCGGAGATATTCGCCGGTGGTTATGCCTGGGAACGTAGAAATTGGCCTGCAGGCGCGGCCGTGCGAGCAGGAACTTTATTATTCATGTAATCTAGAATAATAAGCAGCGTTCGTTACTATGATAACTGTTGGATGCAGAATATATATACATGTTTGATAATTAAACCAATCTTGACCTACTACAACGATATAATTTTTATGACATTGACCGTGAAATTAGCTATTAATATCTTAATGATTAATTAATCGTGCAGCTCGATGTAATTTCTTTCGAGTGAATCGCGTTTATTTATTTATCATTAATTCCTTAAGTTAATTATTAAATCAATTGGCAGCTTTATATTTATTTATTCAGCCTTTACCGTACCTCGACAATTAATTAATTAGTCCCTTGGGCTTGTACGTGCGAAATAATTAATTATTCCCTGGATGAGCACGATTTGACATAACGGTCCTTTACTTATTAGTGTAATGACAGTCGATTGATATTTCATGGTCTTGCGTGGGTCGAACCACGATCCTATTTTTGGAGCTGAACGTGGGTTGTGCCTTATGCAGTCGTTGAAGTCACCGCTACTACGCGCTTTGTACGCGTTGACCATTCAATTTGCTTGCCATTACGTATACATTGGCCATTGACAAACGAGACGCAATAATCAAGTGGAATTGAATTTTGAGGATCGCCATTAGGCCAATCCTAGTACGGGTACCGTGGGATCACTAAAAATATTTATTTAGCATAATGTTTTTTTTTAATTTCGCCAATTTTCACGGTAAACTTCATATACGTTTATTTAAATCGCTTATACAGAAAATCCAAAGAATTACGAGTATTTTGAATAGTTCTCCATGGACCTAAAAAAATACCCACAGCAGAATCAAAAAGTTGATTCTGCAGAGAGGTTCGGCCGTTATTTACTCATTCCTTTCTATTTTCAAACAACTCAAATCAGGGTCTGGATTTGTATAAGACTTTTCAAAATTTTCTTCCATTGCCTGCTGAGAAATTCAAAAGATATATTTTCCGTGTGAAATTCGTCTTACTCAACAGCCTATAGGTACTTTATTCTTGAATAACCCTGTCGCCTATTGATGTATATATATATATATATATATTGATCAAGCCGGAAAAAGGAAAATGTCAGTTTCTACGTACGCGACAAAAATATGTATACCGGCGGAAATTGCGATTTACTTTCCCTCCTCATAATTCGCAGGATACGATGCGTTATCTTGTCCCATGGTACACGGTAACGTGTACTCCACGTATAGATACTATTACTGTATATTATCTGAATACAATAATAATAATAATTCTACATGCATTCATATATTCCACGTAATACCGGCAGGATATATATATATATATATATTTGTATATATAAAATATGCACATGTCGATATATAAAATTCATTCATAAATAGTTTGCGAATTTGCATAAACGACCTTCGCTTCTACTACGACTTATTGCGCAAACGTCATTCGAATTGTTTAACTAAAACCACGGTATATGAGGATGGGTGTGTTCTGTTTTCTTGATTTTTCGAGAAATTCCTTAATAAGCAATTTGTATAATAAAGACTTGTTTTCGTTACTATTATTATTGTTATTGAATCCCACTGGAATCTCATGACTTTTTTTTTTTCTTTGTTTTCAGGTGTTATGGCATCTGGACATCTTTCGACGAAGTTTCAGGGAACTTTCCGGTCATGCCTGTATGCGAGAATCGTGTATCTTCTGCGCACTCAAGGTAAGATTTGAATTTTTTTTCATAATTTTCAAAATTCTCCAAAAAACAGATGCACGTATGGGATGCTCGCGGCAGTTGTATCTGGCAATGCTGATTGCGAAGCTGCCTTTTAAAATCTTCGTAACAAGTTTACGTGAGAAAGAAAAATGGAAAAAAGTCAAAATTTTTGGACTAGATTTTCTTCCTGAGATTACTACGGGTACTTAAGTCTGAGAGCAAGATTATCCCTATGCATATGATGATAGTAACGAGTGGTCCAGAAGGGTTTTGAAGAGGCTGAGATACGTGGTAGGATACGAAGAGGTAGATGGAGAGAGTATCTTTCTCTTTATCTCTCTCTCTCCCTCTCTCTCTCTCTCTCTCTCTCTCTCTCTCTCTCTCTCTCTCTCTCTCTCTCTCTCTCTCTCT